>VXBW01002134.1:1031846-1055433 GCA_013400375.1 Thinocorus orbignyianus
CTGTGGTGGCCCTTGTGCCGTGAGGGTGGTGGGACCCACCACGGTGGCTGGAGGGAGCAGGAGTGCTGGCCCCATAGTGCTGGCTCCTTGGCAAGGGTGTAGAGGATGTGGCCGTGGCATGAAGGAGGAGGCATGGTCACCCCTGGGCTACCCATGGGTTCATCCCCGCTTGGTGCTTGGTGGTTGCACAGCGAGGCCTGGGGTGTGCAGAAAGTCCTTGTTCGGGTACATTTCCTGGGTGGTTTGGCTATCGTTGGTGGATAGGAACAGAAGTTGTTTCTTCCTACCTTGAGAAACTAAGCTGGCACTGGAAAAAAGGCCTAGAGGTGTCGAGAGAAGAGATATTAAGGTGTTAGCGATAACAAGTGTTGAGTTAGAAGCTTTTGGTCCACACACTTTGACACTTGGGCAGTGCTAAAGCTGGCAAGGTTATTATAGAACATGTCACAGTCCGGGGGATGTATGTCCAGAGCCTTACACCCTCGTGCTCCCTCCTCATTTTGGTGTGGACAGTTAAGTAGGTTGTTCTGCTCAAGGCTTTGCATTGACAGTTTTTGGGTTGTGGAGAAAATCAGGGTAAGAACAAAGTAGGTGTGTGCTGTAATCTGTGCTTTCCTGGTTTCAGAGCTGTGAGTGATTATGTGGTGCTTTTTTGGTTCTGGATAGCGGCATTTAACAGCTATTTACAGATGTGTAGATTGTTTCAAGCCAATACTTTGTCTTCAGTAGGCAACTGGGCAGATACTTTGGAAGGTGCTATTGGGGAAAGTTTTACAGGGAGCAGTCATTAAAACTCCACCTGAACTTTTGAGAATAAAGAGTTTCCAACATAGAAAACCTGGATAAGCGATTTCTGTTCTTGAAATTTTTATGTATTATTATGTGATTTGCGAGTGATATAATTTTATGTGAAAATGTAACTATTCAGTTATACAAAGTTTTGGCCAAAGAATGGGCTATGAATTCATGAGCTATGTATGTGCTGTTAAAAAACCCTCATTTTTATGAACTCTAAATTTGTTGCCATTTAATGTTGTTGGTTTGACAAAAACTTTTGTTTTTCCTAGGGCTTTGGTCAGTATGACGTAGCCCTGGTGTTTTGGCACAAAGTGAGAAGAACACGTAGCTGAAGTTCTTTACATAAATTTTACACAGTGCAGTTTGTTGCTGCCTTTCCCTCTACCTACTGAATACCTCTTGGAAGTCTTGAGCACCTTGAAGGATCCAGTCTTATCAAAATTTAATATTTTTCTTGCCCTGGTCTGAGCTCTTTCTGTTTTCTGAGCCCTTTCTGTTTCTTCCACTGAGAGAATTTGATTGGAACTGCAGACTGTTGTAGGTGAAAATCCACAATTGTTTATTTATTTATTCGTGTTGGAATACTTTCGTATTATTTACTGTCATTTAATCCAATATAATCTTTTCTTTGTGTTCATCATTCCAGTGTTGGTCAGATAGTCTTATTAGACTCTCCACAATGACAAATAGATAGCCCTTGACTAATTAACTTAGAATACAGCAGTTCATATGATTAGTTCATAATATTTAATGACTTCTGTGCCATTTTTGTCTTCATATGTGTTACTAATTACAAGATTCTTACAAATTCTCTGTTCTGGGCCTTAAAGTCATAAGAACAATTTAGGGAACAAAGCCATTATTTTTCTTTTTAAGACAGGGCTTTCAGGCATCATCAATGTTCATTAACTTTTCTGTTTTAGAGTGGGAATCAGAACTCTGTAAATAGATCATCAAGAATCTCACTAAGGCCCTGTATTGATTTAATAGCCTGCTCTCTTTCCCGTTCTCTTTTGCCATTTTAAACATCCATGCGATGTTTTTGCCTAGGAAGCCAATTCCATCTAGCTGGGTTTCTATATGTACTTGGGTATTCACTCACTATGTCTTTTGGGGTCTTCTTTCAATTGGCTCCATTTCCAAGTAGAGTCACTCACCTTCTAAGGGTGAAACAACCGTTGTTTCACGTGTACGGAGCATGTGTTGCACTGGGCTGTCTACAAGTATGTTTTTTTCCTTTAATTCATTGTCATGTGTGGTGTGGATTACTGGAGCAGGGTTGATGTACTCTTATTTATGTGTCATTCATCAGTACATGTATTCTGTGCAGACTCTATCAGCTACGGTCTTCAATGCAAGTCCATCAATGGACTGACAGAAACACTGAGTAGCACTGGACCTTCCTTACAGCATCAGTGTTGGAGATTCATGCAACAGGAAAAAAATGTCTTGCACATGGTTATAGCACCTTATGCCGTGTCAGCTCTTTTGGAATAAGTATCTGTGCATGCAAGCTTTCAACCAAGCTAAATGTGGTGTATTTTTTCCTCTTTCTGTGAATTCCTTTGAGTGCCATATGGTAAGACCCTGAAGCAGCTTATACGTAATAATTTGTTGCACACCTGTCCTTGTCAAAAGTGTTAAATGATCCTCTGTAATGTTTCCAGGTGACTCTGGATACAAGAAGCATAAGCTAGGTAGGTTTAGTACTGCAAGATGTTACATGTGTGTGGAACTGGCTCAGATTTTTCATCAGTATCCTTTCATTACTGAAAATGGTTTTTTTTTATTATTTTTTTTTATTGAGGAAATCTGTTAATGTTAAAGTTTTCATTCCTGAAACGAAAGTATCTATGAAAGGCAAAGCTTAAAGTGACTTTATACCTACCTCCCATTTCTTTAACCATGGTTATATTTTTTTTTCCAACTGCAGAAAAAGTTAAAGAGGAAGAAGCTTTTTATAGTATTGCAGACTATAATGAGCTATGATTTTTAGAGCTAAGAAAACAGCTTTAACTATTGATGAGGTGGATTTAAAATATTTTTCCTAAGCCTCCCTAATAATTTATGAGGTGGTTTTAGATTCCAGGTTTTCTTCGTGTTGAGTAACTTCTAAATCAGACTGTTATGTGGCACTAAATCTTACAGAGATCTAAGTATAGTAGGTCAGAAACTACAAGGTATTTTTATCCAGTCCAACCTATATTCTTGTCGTAAAGCCACACCAAATTTATTTAGCGAGACCTGTTTTCTGTAAGCCTGTGTTTAGCATTACTTTTTACTACCGTCCTTTATTTTTTTGTTGATCGTGTACCATGATATTGTGCAAGACTGATATGAAGCTAACCTATTGGTGTCACCATGCTTTCTTGTCTTCAATTATGTTAGTGTTCTATTTTCTCTGCAGTCTTCTTTACTGAAACTAGCATCAGTGTTTCAAGAGCTTGTCATCTCAATCTGTGAAATTTCTTGGGCACTGGCTGTCTAGCTCTGCAGATATTAAAATAATAACATGGAAATTTTTCAGTCCAATGACTGTGGAAAAAAGTAGTAGAGTTACTTTTTTTCTCTCTGGTTTTTATTGTTGGGGCTTTTGTTTTTGTTTGTTTGTTTGTTTTTGTTTTGTTTTGTTATTAAATAAGATTGTAAGCAATGTGGTTCTTAGCCTCGTAAAAAGCTTTCCTGACTTGGACCCTCGCGTTTCTGCAGAGATAGCACATTTTCACAGAATTACAATGTAACGAGAGAAAGGAGAGTGAAAATACTTGTTGCCAGCGTAGTGACAATAACAATTATTTTAAAATGCAACATTTTATTACCTCAACAGTAATCAGTTTTGCTATCAACTGCCTGTGTTACCAAGATTGATTAAATGTACTCTTAATACCGTACTTTAAAAACCGGGCTCCTATCAGATAATACCATAGCCACAAGTTGTGGGCTCTAAGATTGTTTTTATTTCTTATTTTTCACTTTGTAACTAAAAGAAGCAGGTAAAATTCTAGAATTTTTGACAGAAGCAGTTTGAAAAATCAAAGTACTGGAAATACTGTGTTTGTTATAAAGACATTTCATTACTACTACTATTTCTGTCATTAAGAGAGACAAAAGCTTATCTTAGTCATTAAAAAAATTAATTGTACCGTACAGTCCTTTTAAATAACTGTTTCCGAAGTAATGCTCTGTCTCTTAGTTAATCTAAATTATACAGGTGGTGTTCTGATATTGCCCTTTTTCAGATATCATCACTAGAATTGTGTAACGGCTTTCTACATTTTGGATCTGACTCCTACCGAATATATATTGAGATGAAGATCAATTCTTGTACATTTTAAAGTGGTCTGTCCCTAATTTATTAAAGCTTGTCAAACTTCAGTTGAAACTGCATGATACTGGAAATGCAGTGCAGAAATAATTGTCATTGTAGAAAGCTGAGCTCTCAGGTGCAGGGATGCTCCCAGCAAATGAAAACATGACTCACGCATGTCAGAAAGGGCTTTAATTAAGGCAGTGGAATTATCAGAAGTGGTGCACTGATTGCTGGGTCATGATTCCTGTTACCAGTGACTTGGTAGGTTCCCACTTGGCAAGAAAGTCAAGGGTTTTTAGCAGGTGTCTCATGAAACTCAGTGTCGTGAAACCACTGCAAGACCGATTAGAGGGTTAGATTTTTCTCTTAAGCTAAAAATCGTTAATGCTGTAGACTTTAGCTGCCTGTGCAATGCCTTGGAGATCCCACATGGTGTCTGCATTCTGTGATTTTAAAATGACTGTCAGGTAATTTTAGGGTGGCGTTTTGTGTATTTTGTAAGGAAGCAGCTATTCATTCTTTTGGGACTACTGTTGGCAGGATTAGTCAGTTATCTAGTAGCCTCTCAGTTTGTTGGCAGGATGTTCTCAGTGTGGCTTGCTTTATTTTGTTTTTCTAATAGAAAAGAGGATATTCTTATTTTTCCTTCACCAGTCTTTCGATTCCTCGGTATGGTAGCATTTGCTTTATGCCCTGAGGATCATCAGTAGTGTGCCAGAGTTTTCAGAGGAAGAGGTGGGTGTTGAATGAGGTTTTACAGTGACTAAGAAGAAGAATTTGTCTCTGTGGGCACTGGGCCAAACGGTAAATGTTTTTGTTTAACTGTGGCTTGAAACATTGGATGAACAGTAAGAGAGCTGTGAATATCATATTTACTCATATGATGTTTAAATAAATAACAGTGCTACTGAGGAAATTTAGCACAGAGATTACAGGGGAAAACAGGCATTTCCTCCTTTGGAAAGCAGCTCTTGCCTGACTTCAGAGTGGTGTTTTCTGGATCACGTGGCCAGATGCTTTGACTCTGCTAAGAAAGCTGAATCAGAGCTATTGCGCAGCTTCTGAGTCAGCTTTTCAAAGTTTAATAAAAGTTGGTTGGTTGGGTTTGTTTTGTCTTATTTATTTTTTCTTTTTAAAGCAGTCCAAACCTGTAAAAGAAGACCTAGAAATTTTACAAGGCTTCTTTAAGCTTGGCTGTGTCATGTTGGAAGAAACGCTTCTGTCTCAGAAGATGAAGGAGAGTATCAGGTCTATATCAATAAAGAGATGTTTCTCCTTTTAAATTGGGTTTATATTTTGCTTTGGATTATTTTATGATTTATTTTCTTCTACCAGAGTGACTCTGTTAGTGGGTAGTGTTTAAGCACAGCTATAATTTACAGTTCCCATAAAACATGGTACATTGAAGCATGTTCTCACCCCCCGATTTCTGAGTGAAGCACAAGCCTGAGCAGTGTTACAGAAATAGTCAGGGGTACTGTCGCCTGCTTTGGTGATGCCTGCTCAGATTCAGGTTTTAGTATGTCATATGTTGAATGAAAACACTGAACTTTGTTTCTGACCATCATTATCCTACCAGTCATGACTGGAAGCAAGGTAAAATCCCAAAGAGAAGTTGCGGCCTTCTTAGGAAGAAAGCACCCTCACCTCAGTTTCTTTTTCAGGTGGGCCAAATGAACTTCTAAACTGTTGCTTTGGTTGTTGTCAAAGTAGATGGTTTAAACAAATATTTTGGTAGATGTATGATGAAATGAAAACTGGTCTTTTCCAGCAGAGACTCTCGGATCCAGAAGGAGCAGATCCAGGTTATGGCATTTCCTTGCCTTTCTCAAGCTGGTTGTTCCAAAGGGAAGGTTGGTCTGGCTGAGACCAGTTGATTGTGTTCCTGTGAACATGGAGGGGGCCAAATGCTTCAGTATTTGCTCCTGTTTTGTTAAAATTATGTGAGCCAGAGCTGCTTGAAGATGATGAATCTGTGCATTTTCTCCTCAGTAGTAGTAGGAATGTGCTTAAATCCTGCCTATATCCAGGGCTAAGCACCTTTCTCTAGGGAGCATTTTGGATTCACACTCTCTTGAAATTAGTATTATAAGCCCTTTCTTTCAAGAAGGGAGCAAAGGTCAATCTTTGCTTTCAAAACCCAGGAGGTGGCAATGGTTCTGGTTCCCTTTTCATCGTTAGCAGAGCTGTTATCCGCTAGACTGCTCGCCACATGTGTGGGAGCCTTCAGCCCAGCTATCCTCCTTCCTGGAGGGATTAATGCCCATAATTCTTTCCATCAGAGTGAATTTTGTAATCAGCAGGCTGTTGACTAGTATGAAGTGGTGTTGCTTTCAAAAAACCTGAATGCAACTGTATGGCCCAACGCAGAGATATTAGATGACTGAGGGCTAAGGCATTTAAGGAAATAATCCATAAAAGTAAACAAGTAGTTTCAGAAGTGCAAGAGGAAAACATGCAAGTGGGGAAAATGAATTGAACTGAAGATTGGATTCTGTTCAAAGATGTATGAATGCTTTCCTGGTAATTTCCAAATCTTATGTGCAAGCAGGAATAGAATTTGGACTTGAACAGTGTAGGTAAACAGAAGAAAACAAGCTGTGGAAAAAAATTATCTGCTTCATAAACTGTTTTGTTGGGTTGCAAAAGGTAAATAAAAAAATTAATGTCATTGGGAAGTGGACATATTGGATGCAAAATGCATTAAATGTAAAGTGTGTGTATATACGTATGTATTTACATATACATGTAAATTTTCAGTTGAGATAGGAACGTGGTTGTACGTGTGCCTGAAAGAATAAGCCCAAAATGTTATTCCTGTTAACAGTATTTACAAAACTCCCAAGGTAACTTTTCTTATAACGATGTTTTAGTAGAGTTGTTATAAAAAAGCATTCAGGTTTGCTTGTTGTTTCTTCTTTTGCAAAATGTTAGTGCAGGATGTTTGGAAACCATGAGGAGTTCTTTTTGGCCTTTTGCCTTTCTTTTAATAAAAATTTAAATGTCGATTGTACAGGGAGAGAATTCAACTAATAAAAGAGGCAAGGCAGATAACATGGATTTTATAACTTAAATGAATAAAGATTGGCTTGTAAGAAATGAGAGTAAAACAAAGCCATGCTAATAATAACTACAAGTATACACCTGTGATTTATTGGTTCATTGTAAACATTTTCACGTGGATTTCGTTCCAGTGTCACTTTGGCAGTTACAAGTTAGAGGGTTTTTTTTCATTTTTGAGATCGGCTTGTGGATTTTGAGGTATGTGTATATGTAAAGTTAGGATGGTGTTGAACAGTAACATACCCTGAAATAAAGTCGTGCATGTGTATATTAAAATAAAACATAGGGGATTTTTTTTTCTTTTAAATGTAATAAATTTGAAATTTAAAAGTACCTAAATCTCACTTGAGCTGCAGCCATTTTGCTGGGATTGGAATAGGAGGATATTTACAGTCAGGTCTTCTAGTAAAGCTTTTCTTTCCTGCTTTATGTGAAAGACTTGCATGAAGAGGAGCCACTGACTGTAACTGTAGTTTATGTCATAAAACAAAAGGAAGGAAACAGTTGCTGTTTTCAAATGTCTGTGTTAAAGAGATCAATCCTGGTCTTGCGAGCTCTTGAAGGGATTTTGAACTTGACTATCCTCTCAAATGTTGGCGTAGACTTGTAGTGTGATGATGATACAGGTATGGAGCTTTCTAAAGATTATTCTTATCAAATCTTTTTTATTTGCAATTGCCTCTTTATAGAGTCTTCCCCATCATTTTTTTTTCTGGAACTGACCTGCTAAATTTGGCACAGAGAATTACAACTGTAAGACAGCTATTTTGCAACTTACCTTTTCTTCTCTTTCTGCTTGTATCAGTGAGTATAATCGCTGTTCTGTATCTTTTTCTGGTGGTGTTTCTCCTTATTGCTCTTGTGTGGAGATGGATGCCAACAGAATGTGCTGTTCAAAGAAATTCCATAATCTCTTTTGCCAAAACTCATCTAAAGTCAAGTTAAAGATCTTCCCAGGCAAGTGTCTTCATCAAGAGGAATGTTGAGACTGCTATATAGTTGTATGTTGTTATCAGACTTTAAAGCTTAAGTGTAAAACTTGCTTTAGAAATATAAATGCTTCAAAAATAGAAAATGTAACTATTGCGTTTATGCATGTAAATATGATATTGGAGGGCAGATAAAAGAAAAAACTCACTTCTGTGTGGTCATATTTTGCAAAGATTTACTTAGATGCTTTCAGAACTATTTTTGACTTTTTATTGCCATTTGGCAAGTATTTTTCTGTGTTTCTAGTGCTTTACCAGGTCTTCTTTGTGCACCATCTCTGACATCAACAGGAAAGTGCATAGTTTTGCTGCAGGGCAATGAGGCCAACCTCATTTTTATATTTGTGCTCACACCATAATAATGACATTTTATTATCTCAGGAACATGACTTGAGTTTTTAGAATGATAGGAATATCACGTATACTTTTCTTGGTTTATTTATAAGTACAGAACACTACATATCAAAGGGGTGCCCGCTGTGTTCCAGCTGAGGTTCCTAAGCTTTGTTCGGGAAAAAAATACAGATGTTATTAAGGATCCTGCATTTCTGAGGATCAGATTGCTCAGTCTCCTTTAGTTTTGAAATAAAGTTCTAATAAACTGCATGCAGGCAGAACAACAGAGTCTGTACTGAATGAAATTCAGAAAGTATGAAGACACCAATGCAGTTGCTTCAAGATCTGGAAAACATGATGCATACACAAATGCCAAGAGAAGGTGACCCATTAAGTAAGAGGGGACTGAGAGGGTGAGAGGTCAGATATATTGAAGAGCATTGCAAAGCTGAGGGGGGCTTATGGCAGGCAGGGGAAGAAATAAGTCAAATTTCAGCAATGAAGATTCATCGTGGACAAACAGAGTTGTCTACTGGATGTATTAGAAGGTCAGAATAATCACCTGCAGGGACAATGGCGCTTCCATTGCCAGAGGTGTCTAAGAGAAGGTAGGATTCCCTGTGTTGTTCCCACCAGAGAGTTTAGCTACCTCTGGAGGTTCCTTCTATCCCTCCTTTGGTTAACATACCTCTAAGTACACATTGCAGAGACTTCAGCAGAACCAGAATACGTAATTGATAGATGCTAAAACCTATTTTCTACCTTTGTGACCTGTTTAACAGTTCTATTTCAACTGGATTTTTTTATATCTGTAAGAAAGGCTATGCTGGTTGCCAAGTAAATGTTATATTTTTCAATAGGTTTGGATTTTTGGGGATGTTTCTTGCAATGCTGGGCTATAGCAAATACCTGTCCTCCAGTTTAAATACCCTTCTCTGCTGTAATGTTGCATCCAGGCCAGTTATTGAATTGTTTTTCTACTTGGAAAACTAAGAGGATTTACGGAGTGCCTTGTAGAGAAGAAGTGTGGCCTGAATGCGGATCAGAATGAGCAATTGTTCCAGCTGGCTGCGTGCAGGCACGAGGCAGAAATTGCTGATTTCACTAGACTACAGCTTGACATTTGGTTCATAGGTAGGTAGCTGTGTTCAACAGCAAGCCTTGTAATCCCACTTAATTTCATTTTATCCATGAATTTGTATCCCCTTGGGAAAAATTAATTTCTTAGTGGGACTAGCAGTAAGAGGAGGCGTATTGTGTGAACTGGAGGTTATGTATCTATTGCAATGATAAATGTGGGAAGAAATCCTGTGTTTTTATAATGCTTCATTATCAGTTTTCTTGACCATGAGCAGAAGAGTGAGGAAACTGAAGAACAGATTTCTTCACAAAGCATTATTAGCCCTAGCTAATAAATTATTTTAATGGCTAAAGCGTATGCTCGCACTTACTTAGACAGCTGTGGCTTCATGGTGTGTATGGTTTGCAGAGAAGTGAACTGCTCCTGGGAATGTGATAAAATGCAAATTATACTCTCCAGGTAAATAATAAGAAAAAAAACCTTCCTTTTGTTCAGTTGAAGAGCATATAGTAGTTTTTTGATTAAAGCTTGAGGGCCCTATTAGTAGCTACAGAAGTAGTAGTTACAAAAAGATATGATTTTTATATAGTATAATTAACAGCCATGAGTTGGTATAGTATATAAATATGTGTTGAATTAATATTGTATATGAATAGGTGTCAAGTTCACAGTGTAGGAAGTATTGTTGGCCAGGGTGGCCTTTTGTAGACGCTTAAACCACTAATTTGGGTCAGTAGGAATGTATTTCTTAAAATGAAAATGTTAACTTTAAGTTTCATGTCACTAGAAAGACATTGTTAATCTCATAGTTATTACTGATATCAGTCATGCGAAAGCTTTGTCAGCATTTTTGTACAGGTAGCCTTTGAAAATTGAAAAGAGATGTAATGATGGTGCAATAATTGCTGATGATGAAATTTTGTATTCATTTTCTTAGTTCTTCAGATTGTTTTTTAGCAAGCAATCTGAAACACGGGATTTACTTGGAAAGCAGCATAGGGCTATTTTGTATGTATTTTCCCCATATGTACAACTTAAAAGTTTGTAGGAAAATGCAATTGCAGTTTTTGGGAGAAAAGTAGGGTGATGTGGGCCAAATGCTCATTAGTCAGAAGGCATATTAAGAGAAGAAACCCGAATAATTGAACTTTTTAAGATAGTTGTAACTTTTTCTAGAATGTGAGTTCTTGGGGGTTTTGAATGGGATTAACGTTTCCCTCATTGCTGTAACATTTTTCTCCTTGTTCCCAAGACTGTTCCATGTGAGGTGGTGTTCTCCGTCTCTAGGTGGCAGTCACTGGTAGGCAAAGGGAGGGAGGATCATTCTGGGTTGCTTGGCCTGGACCCTGCAAGTCTCTGCACCCGTTGGCTTCTCTAGTTGGAATTTTTATGGTGTTGGACAGCAATAAAAGTGTCACTTAAGCTTCTCTCCCTTCTGAACTGCAACAGAGATACTATGAAGAAAGGGGGGAAAAAAAAAAAAAAGAGAGAAAATATAAAGGCAAAAAAGAAAAGAAACTGAGAAAACGTTGCAAGGAAACTTTCCCAAAAGAACCCTTTGGTAATGCTGACAATAGCAAAGAGATATTTTTTTATATTGACAAGACTTTGTCCTCAATTAACAAAAATAAGTTTGTTTATAATGAGATAAATACCTTTTTCCCACAAAATTCTGTTTCAAAGAGTGGAGTAGATCAACCAAGGTGCAACCAGGGATAATAGGATTGGAGGACTGTGTGATTGTAATCTCATTTAATCAAATGAGGATTTTCTCACAGTCTCATGAACATGTGTTGTTGGAGAAATAGTTCTCTTTTTGCTGAAGACACTGTGTCTTTCACATCTTTCACCACCACCCTTTTTCCCATCCTCACTTTGCAGTGTCCATCCTCTCTGAATTTCCAGATTCCTTCCCATCGCTTTACGGGTTTCCTTTCCTTCGTACTTGCTAGCGATCTGTCTCTTGGCTCTCCACTCTGTCTCTTCCCTTTAAAGTAAGATGGGCTTTAAGTTTTTTCTCTCCCTTTCTTCGCACAGGGGCTGTTTGCCTTTAACTCATTACTACTCACCAGTTCGATGGAGCATTGCTGTTAGAGAAGGCAGCAGCAATCAAGCCAAGGAACAAGTTTCTCGGCACTTCCTGTGTAGGGATGATTGCACTTCATGAGATGAATACTGCTTGATAAGAAAGCTGCTGTTACAATAAATATTGTTCAAAACCAGGAATTAATCTATACATTTTATTGACGTCTGATTTCCAATGTGGTGCCAAATTACAGTCTTGTTTACACATCTGCACATCCCAAGAAACTCTCTGTAAAGCACTGGAGCTGTTCTGGATGTACAGAGGTATACTTAAGATCAAGTTTTGGCCTTCAGTTTCAATAGTAAGAAAATGATTCACTGTTGTATTGTGTATTGTATTAACTACCAGCGTTAGTAAAGGTGCTATGATCCTGCAAGTGCCTTGAAAATATTCTGCAGTGCATTTTTTGCACTAGAAAAGAATAACCAAAAATCAGAAGATCTTGATTTTTGCTTAACGCAATCATAGCGACAAGCTTTTTATTTCTTAATGTACTAACTTAACTGTGGAAAACTAATGCTGATTTTTGAAGGGAAAGATGCCTTATTTGCAGAAGAATGAAAAAGCAACCAAAGCTTTAATTGGGTCTTTATTTTTACATGTTTATAATGAAAAATACCTTTGACGTTTTATGATGGTTTACAATTCAGAGTCAGGAGCGTTTCCAGAGCCAGTTTGAGAAATGTGGACTATGGTTTGTGTGGAAAAGCTATCTGAGAGTTGGCAGTAGTTTAGTATGGTTTTCTGTGTGAAGTTCATGGGCAAAAAGGACAAGGTAGAGAAAATTCTGGTATTATGTCAAGATCACATATTAGGATGACAGGTATCACAGTCCCTAATAGATTGCACAACACAGAGATAATGAAGAGTGATGCTTTCTCTTCCCAACCCTGGAAGGTGACTGTGGGCAAATCACTCCTCCTCCTTCAATTTCTCTGTCTGTAAAACTGATGATAATCGTGTGGATTATTTTGTGTTTCGTTTGGAGATCTAAGGGGAATACATAGAACTGAAGCACTAGGAACATGATGGGAAATAGAAGGTGGTTAAAATAAGCATCTGTATTACGGACAGCTTTGTACCAGCAACTGATTATAAAATTATTGATTCTAGTGTTCTTTCCTGTTGAGGATTACTATGTACTTGTTCACAAGATTGTAGAAAAAAAAACAAACCTTGCCATTTCTTACACTAGTCTATCTTCCAGCTTCTTAATCAGAATTTACCATAAGTTTAACCTGCTTTTATTCTTACCCATTACCGTCCCCACAAGGGACAGTTAAAGCTGTAGTTAATGGAGGATAAGGACAGCGAAGGTCTGTCTGTCTTTCTTTTCTCTATCTCCTCCCTTTCTATCTCTCTGTCTCTCTTTGGCCGTTGAAAATGTAGGTCATATTGCATCACCATAAAATGGAACAGTCAGAAAGGTGTTTGAAAAATGCTGACATCCTTAGCCTGAGGTGCACACCAGTGTCCTTTGTTTACATTGAGAATAGTGTCGCACCTGTGTAAGAACCAGCATCTCTGTTAAGGTTAGTGGAATGGTACCTAAATTATGAGTCAGATTTTAAGATGACTTTCATCTGCCTGCAGTAATTTAAAATTAGACAGATAAAATGCAGCCACTCACAATAATGATATACATGAGGAGCTAATTTGAAATCTTTAATCTGCAATAACTGTGACAGTGTAGTTTGAATAATATTACCTTTAACAGAGAAGCTCAGTAATAAATTTTGCAAATCATGTTAATCATGTACTCTGCGTTGTCTTGATTAGCTATGCCTTTCTGTCTTGGAAAGTATTTATATTATACATTTGTATATTCTTTTTAACATTACTGCTTTACTTCGTACACCCTTTTAAATGAGGCAATCAGGATTTTATTTATTTAAAAAAAAGTGGAAAACCCTGATGTCCAGTGTCTTACTGCTTGCTACCAGCCTTTTGTTGTTTGTATTTCTGATGTGATACAAGTTGTAATTGGTATGAAATATTCCTGTGGTATAAAATGCTGAAAATATCTTTTTCTTCTCTACAGATGGATATAAATAGCATTTTTAAAGGAATGTATAGATACAATTTCAACTTGTCTTAGTTTGCTGCAGTAAGCTAACATCTTTTATGGACTGAACTTTCAAATGGTGGTATAAATCATACTGCAAGATGCAAGTGTTTTGAAATATAAGACAAGATACTCGCTTATGGAATATCTTTAATTATTTTTGAAACCACATATTTTTTTAACCTTGCTGTTCTATGTGTGGTTGTACTTAAAACAGTTGAAGTGCAATATCCAAAGGCATCTTACGACTTTGTTGATCTTACTGCTAAATACGACTTCTAAGTTGAAAGAGAAATTGTTGGAAGGTAAAACTAAAATTAGTGATAACACGAGTTGTTGAGCAAAATAATGAATGCAAATATTTTCCTGTTGCCATTAGACAAAGGAAGATACCAGTAGTCAAAGTTAAGACCCCTCAAGTGCACTTACTGTGCATAATTATTTTGCAACTTTTATCAATTTATTTGCAACCATCCGCAAAGTGTTGTCGCTTCTCCATTGACTAAGACATTAATTATTTAGAAACATAGATATTAGTTATTTAAGGTTGACTCTTCTCATTATGTGTGAAGAAACCTATGCACGTCTGAAGTCGTTTCAGAATAACTCGTATCTTTATTATATTTTGAATGAAATATTCTGTTGCATTTGTGTTTGCACAAATAGTAGTAAATATTTACGCAATTCTGAGAAATATTTTATGTTGGTATACTAGGAACTGTATGAAATCTTGAGATGCTGCAATCTCATGCTTGATATTTACAGAAATTTGGTATCTAATCTCTATTTGAAGCATCTGGCTAGTTCTTATTTTTTAATCTCTGAATATGTAAAGAGTTATGTCTCCCGAAGGGAACAGGAGAGCCAGTTATGTAAATGGTAGAATTTATAGTTCTTATACCATCTTTGAACCCCTGAGATTCTATAGTTGACCGGTCCCGAGTCAATCTCCAGCACAACTGAGACTGGCCTGAGAATTGCTCTCATTCACCCTTGAGTTACTCGCAGACCTCAACAGGAGTTCCAGCCGTGTTCTTCCAATGGGTGCCTCCTGCACCCGTTTTTTCGAAGGGCAGAATAAGAGTTCAGTGGGTGATCCCCATAATTATGAAATGTCTAAATGAAGCCCAGTATTTAGGTGATTATACCTACCATGTCCAAATCTTTCTTTATGTAAGTATGGACGTGGTATTTTATCTTAGATTTGGATATTTAGTAGATAACAAAGGAGAATGCTCCGAAATTTAGGCATATTATTTGGCATATGTTTCTGACAGATGAAAAGAAAAAGCATTAAAGGAGCTTGGGTAGTTGAGGAATTGGTTGATACTTCCAAAAGTTAAAGATGCTTTATCACATACATTTACATTTTCTTTATTTTAATAACTTGATTTGCAATTACAATTTCAATGTAAATATGTCTCCCCTTAAATGGATAATATGCATCAGTCATTGTAATTGTGCTTGTAATACATATGTCTGTGTAGATACAATTTTGACTGGGATATAACTTTTACTCTGCCGGCCTGTGGTTTCCTGTCTTGTGTATCAGTAACTCCTCAAAGTATTAAATAGCAATTGCAACCAAGTTTCCTTGATAGTCAGGCATCGAGAGTGATGTAATGCTAAGCCTGCTTCTTTGGTTTCAAAATGCAGGCCTTTTTTCGTTTTCTTGGATTGCTGCTTTGGCTATTTTTGTCATCTTTCTATCTCTCAACTGTCTCTCCCTTCTTCCAGGGTACCAAAGTGCTTACCTTCTGGAGGGCGAACTCCTCCTGGCTTATTCTCAATCATCCCATTGCTTCCTTGCATTACTCTTTGCTGACAGTTGTGGTTGTAATTGACCTGCTGTAAATTCTCAACAAGAATCATTCCTGTTCTTTGCCACCCATTATCCAGAGAAAGAGTTCTCTTTAAGGGGTCATTAAGCTGTCACTTTACTCTTTTGAAACTTATTCTCTTAACTTCCTTCAAACTCAACTCCAGATGTAATCCCTGCAGCAAAATTCACAGGTGGTGACATAGTACGCTCTGATCTCTCGTATATAGGAATAAAACTTTTGCTGATCCTTCCTTCATCCGCATCTGGTCTGGGGTTTTTTGTACTTGCCACTAACTTATTCCCCTATTCCCAGGTTTTTAAGTCTTTGGAGAAGTATTCTGTTCTATAGGTAGTTTTTGTTTTCATTTTTGCATGAAGCAACAAAACTTGCCTTTCGTGTTACAAATAACATCTACATCAGGATAAAAAAAAAAAAAAGGGTGTTTTGCACGCAGAGCTCTCATATCCCCTAAAGAAATTGGGGCAGAAATGAAGGAGTGAGTTAATTCCACAACACGGAGGTCATATGCTTCAAGGAACTGGGACTTTGAGGCTAAACATTGAATCGTTTTCTGTGAAGGGAACAGGCCATATGAATTCAGAGTCTTAAAAAAATGAAGGAGAAAAAGGATTTTTGACAGACGCTGCATTGCCTTTCCTAGTAAGAACCAGCAAAAGCTGAAGGGAAAGTTTTATAGTCTAATATTCTATTATATATATATATATGAAACTTGTACATGTAATAAAGAAAGACAGTGTTTTCTGAGACTTCTACTGGTGTAGAAATTTGTTAGCGATCAGTTTTATTAACCATAAAACAGAACAATGACTGCAGAGGAGAGAGGAAAAATGATACTGGACTTGCTCTCAAGTGTTGTCCACTGCAGAAGAGAAAATTTTGGATTTTATTAACTTAGAGTATAATTAAGCTTGGATATGCTTCGTAGGATCAAGTGCGTCACTGAGCAGGATAAAGCTTAGAAGTTGTAAATATATCTGTAGTCAACTGCAGTTTAAAAGAAAAGGGAAAAAAAAAAAAAAAAAGGAGATTTGTCCCTGCACATGGCAGGGGGGTTGGAACTTGATGATCTTTAAGATCCTTTCCAACTCTAACCAATCCATGATTCTGTGATTTATCCTCAGTGCAGAAGATTTTAAAGGCATGAACTCAGCTTGCAGACAGCTTCCCAGAGGAGCAGCAGAAGCCAGGAAAAGCTTCATTCTGCACCTTCCACTGGGGCAAAACCCTGCAGACTGCGGGACAGCTTGGATGCCCTCTTGGACTGCATTCCTCTTGTCTGGACTTTAATCCTTGGAGGGGAAAAGAATAGTTTTCTCTGAAGTGTCATCCAGTCCCAGTGCTAGATTGGCTTATTTATATCTATCTTCATGACTTTTGAGTAGATGAAAAAAAAATCACCAGTTAAATTTCAAAGCACTTATAAAAGTAAATTATTTGATCTTTAACATAACCTGTCCACAGGGATGGTTAATTTATTTTTTTTTTTAAGTTTTAACAGAGCTTTGCTGTAGCTTTAACCGATTAGGCACTGATTTATGCCAAGGCAAACCGGGCTTAAATTTCGTTTGTATAAATAGTAAATTTATAAGCATTGAATGAAGGGATTTCAAAAACCTGAGCTTGAGATGATGAAAGTTTATTTTGTGGGAAAGACCTCAATCTGTGCATCTCTCTAATTTTTGTTGAATTCTTCATCAGCGATACAGTAATAGGCACACTAGTGACTGTTACGTGAGGGATCGTTTTTAGCTATCCACGCTCTGTGACATGGTGGTAAAAATGTCAATGACTGCGTATGGAGATCCCCTGTTGTTGGAGTCATACTATATTCTAGAAAAATCCTCGTAGAAAATCCAGCACTGTGGTGTCACCAGCCTGAGCTACAGACACAACCGTCTGCTTGGAAATCTGGTCAGTAATAGTCAATGTAAGTGCAGTAACTGGGCTGAAGATTGAGATTTCATCCAATGCATACCTTTCTGGTAATGTCAGGCTGCCATTTAAAGAGCTGCTCTGCACATAAGAGTCCATAACAGCTCCCTGCTTACCTTTCAATTTTAAATCCATTGCAGAAACTGTATTTGCAAAATTGATAAAATGCTTCATATTAGTTTTTAAATCGATATGTTTGTAGTTATGAAACAGAGATAAGGTTTCAGATGTCTTATTGCTGCACTCTTTTTTTTGTTTTCTTGCAGAATTAATCAGGTACAAGTTAGAAAAAGCTTCCAAAATCTGAACAGATGAAGATCAATTGATAAATCAACCCAGCGATTCACCATACTTTCAAGGTACTGTGATATGCTTACCCAAATATTTTCCTTAAGTATAATATTCACATACTTTAGATGTGAGAAGCGTGGAGAACAGGATATTAGCAGGGTTGCAAAGCAAGTCTGAAGTGTTACCAGATGCAGTGGAGAGACTTTTCTTTTTTTTTCTTTTTCTTTTTTTTTTCTAAAAATGCAGGTGTTTAATATATGTTTCAGTGGGAAATAAAGCAACCTTATGATCAACCTAAAGGGAGTTCAATGCATGAAACAGTCAAACTTAAAAAGATAAAAGTAAGCTGGATTATATATCAATAACTTAGATGAAGTGATTTGGACAAGTAAGATGTGGCAGACAGGCATAATTTTTGATTTCTTTATTATATTTTAGAGCAGTAAATGTCTTTTTCTGAATGATTATTTTTTTTATCTATTTTCATGTTTCTATAATACTTCAAAGCATTTGAATGCTGTTAGGCTGTGGTATATGCCAGCTGTATCAGATTTGTTATCTTACAAGTTCAGAAAGTAGAATTGTAAACTGAGGCAAAGACTGTACAGTTGCCTGAACACAGTGGGGTTATTCTCTGTGACTGCCAGAATGTTAGGAAAAAGAGAAAATTATTATAATAAATTGAAATTTTGGCAAAAAAGCTGCCAGTGGAGATTATTTTTTCAGGTACTGTTAATTCATTGAAACAATATCTGTTTCTTTCTCTGTTTCCCTTACGTTTATCTCTGCTCTTTACCATCACATGCATTTCACTGTTTTGTGTGTTTTTGCCTGACATCATAAAATAAAAGACTTCACTCTAAATTTGCATTTTTCTTATGCACAGACTTGAAGAATCCACCCTGTTCTAGCCTGGCTAGTATATGCTGTGCAAATCTTCTTTTAAGATATTTTAAAATAGATTGCTGCAGAAAGGACGATTACAGTTAACTTGGAGCTGGTCTGCAGAATTTATTTAAGTGGCAGAGTTAATCTGAGCTGAAGAAGAGTGAGGAATATTTGTCATGGTGTGGCTCTTGCAATATGTAACATTGGGAACTGTAATATCCGAGGTTTCTATAACAAAATGTTTCCTGTGGATTTTCCAGCAGCCTGAGAAGTGAACCAAGAGTGCCTGGGGCTGCAAACTAAAATTGTCATTGTTCTTATCTACTTCTTTGCTCCTTGTCACTTAATAGGGCCATGGTACCTATCATATTTTCATGCAATTATAGAAAAGTCTAGATTGGAAGAGTCCTCTGGACACCATTTGGTCCAACTTTCTGTTGAAAACAGGTTAGCCGAGGCCTGGTCAAGCCAAGTATTGAATATCTCCAGCAAGAGAAAGTCCACCATTTCCCTGGGAAACTTGTTCCAATATTTAATTGTTTTCACGGTGAATTTTTTTTTCTTGTATCCAGACAGAACTTCTGGAGCAACTTATGCCTGTTGCCTCTTGCTCTCTTACTCTGTCTCTTGTGAAGAGGGTATTTCCATCTTCTCTAGAATTGTCTTTTACTTATTGGAAGACTGTGATTACATCCCACCTAAGCCTTTTATTCTTTAGGCTGAACAAACCCTATTCCTTCTCATTTCTTCCATAAGTTTTCCAATCTTCTAATCACTTTTTTGGCCGGAAGACCTCTGCCTCCAGCCCTCTGCTGGATCCTGTTGAGTTTCTTAATGTGTCTCTTGAACTGGCCCAGTGTCAGTGCCCAAGGAACTCTGTTTGTGACTTGTTGCCAGTTTGATTACGAGCCATTACCACCCTTTGAGCACAGCGGTTTAGCTAATTTGCCAGTAATCTCATGATCCTCTCTCTTAGCACCCTTGTGTGCATCCTGTCAGTCCCATAGACCTGCCCATGTCCAATTTGTATGATATTTTGTTGCAAGCAGCAGTTGAATGTGAGAAGAATGGTATAGATGTAAATTTCTTTGTGCCAGGGTTCTCGGAATACTTGATTTTATGTTAGTTAGCATGTCAAACTTCTGAGGGTATGAGGTCTCAGGCAGCTTCACATCACAGGTCTCAAGGAATTCTTGAGTCCTGTGGGCTGTGCGTGGACCCAGAGTCTTCTGCCTCAGTGGATTTCCAAGGAGTCATGTAGATAAGGTGGCAAGAAACCAGGCAGGGTTGTGAAACCTTCTGTGGTAGTTACCTTCCGTTGGAAGATCACTGATGTCAAACCATTCCCATTAAGTACTTTGATTTCAATAAATGGAAATTTAGCACTAATGTTTTGTTACAATTGACCTGAATAGCTGTGTATTCTAATAATTCTAAATTGTAATATTGTATTCTCTCTGTATAAATGAGAATTTAAAAGGTCATACTCATGTCTGATTCCTCTGATTAAAATGATTCATCTGCTAGTTAGGTTACTGAAATTGTTTTAACATTTCCAAATTCCAAAGGTGATTTCAATACTTTATGTAAAATTAATAAACATTAGTTTGATTTCCAAATCATTAACTGGATCGTATTTTGTGTAGTTTTATCTGTTTACCTTTAACACTTGAAAACTTTGTGTCGCTATTCAGTGGTTTCTCTGTAAAAACCTTTTCAAAGATTGGCAGTATTCGGTGACATCTCAGCAGGGCAAAGATCTGTGTTTCTGTATTCCTTACGCTCTTTATTCTGCTTCACATCACTACGGCATCAATTCTTGCAGAAATTTGACTTGCGTTTGAGACACATTTGACAGTTAAGTAAAGAAGGAAGTGGTTGCAATGTTTTGCTAGGTACTCTATATTTTGTTAACACACAGCAATGACATTGGTTTATGATTTGGGTGGAAAAAATGCTATAGTATCTTCAGCATAAACATATAGGGGTGTCTATTGCATCCTCATCCTAATGCAGAGTTCATTGTGGATTTACTCACATTTACTAGCCTCCATTCCCCTATTCCTTCTCCTCAGAAAAGAATACTTTAAATTAGGCTTCTAATCTTAACAATATTGTTCTTTTCCCCCGGTACGGGTAGTTTATAGTAGGTATCCACAATAATTTCGTATTCCATTATTTAAAGTAGCTGTCTTCCAGCACTTCAGAGCATTTTCAGCTCCCTCTTTGAAATGTTTCTCATAAATAAAGTTATACACATCAACCTGTTCCCGGGATCTGTGGGAAAAGGATAATAGACTGCCATGGTACGCTGTATAATTTTTTTTATTGTGTGCTGCTCATGATTATTATTCTGTGGGATCACTGTCCTGTATATGGTTATAAAGGGAGAAGTTGTTTGATTTCACTGGAGGTGAGGATGAACTACAGATTATCAGAATGCATTTTTCTTAATGTATTAATATTTTTATGTAGTGGGGCTTAAATGAAATGGTCTGGTTTATTATGGCTGGATAGTTCTCTTATCATCTGGACATCCTGATTTATATGAACTTTTTATCACTTGCTTCCCTAATTGCCCAATTATATTCTTGTACTTCTCATACCGGAGACATATTTTAAAATGCACAAAATGTACTCCCAGTCCCACCACTGTCAGCAGGAGCTGACGGGAGGGTCAGGACTTCAACGTATCAGCTACTAGAGTTGTCATTTCATCCTGATCCTCATCTACCAACAAGCCTTCACTAATAACATTTGCTCTTAGCTTTTAAGCCCATCTTGATCATTTCGTATCTTTTGCCTAGAACGAACGTATTTGATTTCCTTTAATGCTGTGATGCCGCTCAGATCTTTTCCTTGACAGACTTTTTTGTAAATTCAGTGCTGTTCTTTCTTCCGAGTACTGCTAAAGTGACACCCTTGTAGGTTCTCCCTGTCTCTCCCTTCCCACTTCAGTTCTTGTGTCCTTTCACTTTCATTGTGGAAAATTATCCATTCACCCTTTCATTTTCATTCTGGTTAAGAGTTATCATACCTCAGGTCCTTTCTGGAGCCTGTCTTAGAGATTCTCACTGAGCAGCTGAGCTAGGTGTTCCCCATTGGAACGGCTTTCCTGGACCACCTGGCAAGAGAATGAAACCTGCTGGTACAGGTGAAAAAGTGCCTGCAGTCTCGTGCCACAGAATAACCATCCTCTGCAGTTTTGTGCTGTTGCATGCTGTTTGCAGGCACACATTTAACCATAGCATCACCAACCGTGAGTAAAATGTTATTAAATCTATTTAGTGAGGTTTAAAACTGGGGGGTTTCCTTTTTCATATGTTTTGTTTTCTCGGCTCCTTTCTTTCTTTCCTTTTGCAGGCTGTGCTACATTTTTATTTGTTTGTTGATGCTGTCTTCACCCCACTATTTGACTGTTTTCTCTCTGTCATCCCCTGTTTTCTGTAGTCTTCCCGCTTCACGTTTTTCCTTCTCCACTTTGCATCTTAGCTTATCTTACTCTTCTGTGGTTTTTCTCCCTGTTCTCTACGTACCTGTTCTCATTCCCACGTAGGAGCATCTGTGGGTGTTCACACACCATCTCAGTCCCAATGTTACTCCTTGGGCTATTTTGCTTCCTCAGTTAAGCCCTTTGAGTTGCAGCTTTTCTGGACCACTTCTTGTTCTCTTATAAGAGCACTGTCTTCTGAGCAGTGCCTTCCGCATTTGACTGTTCTCTCCACTCCTGAATAGATTCATCCCACCTAATTCTGATTGCCTAACTTATATGCCTGGTCATCCTTGACTGCTTCTGTGGATGGTGGGAAGGGAGGGATTGCTTCAAAAGGTGCTTTGGACCAGGAGGGACCAAACTGATCCCTAAAGTATCCCTGGTTGCCAAGGGAGCTTTGGATGACCGTACTCCCCACATGGATGTTTCAGACTCCTAATAGCCACTTCTGTTCAAAGTCTAACAGCTTTTACATGTGTTTTCAATTCTGATCTCCTTCTAACATGATGGATTTTCAGGGTTTTCCCTAAAATCATCAATGCATCTATGTATAGCACTATGGAAACAATTTAAGAGAATTGAACTTAAAAAAAAAAAAAAAAGAACCCACAACCCAAACACATACTCAGCCTGGTGAGTTTGTGGGGAAAAGACAACTCCACCTCGGGTCTTTTATAAAATGAAGTTTTTCATCTGCTCCTGTTCCTGTACTTCGTCTTGTACATTGGACTGATGAACTGATCTTTCTGCTGCCGCTTTCCTCCCTCTGCTGGAACATTGATGTATTCACGGCACAGGGGGAAAATATTTTACTAGCGGAAGAAGGTTTAGTAAAGGACAGCCTGAGGCCCCCAGCCTGCAGAATTAGATCTTGAGTGGGAATAAAAAGGGGGTCAGTGGTGGGTAAGGAAAAACAGTGATAAAGGGGAGGGGAATGCAGAAACCGGTTTAAAAGGCGGGGGAAGGGGAAAGGAAGAAAAGGGATAATTAAAATTGTATGAAATAACAGTGGTGAGTGCTTTACGTGTTTGAGTTGATTTTTTGGGTGGGTGTGTGGGGGTTTTTTGGTGCTTTTGAGCAACTCGTTGAGTTAGAAACTGAAAAGTTCTCATAGTGGCTTTTGAAAAATACTTGGCTAATCAATGTCGTTTTGCGCAATTGAGCCATTTTGCTTGTCTGCAATTAGATATACGTACATCACTGGGGCTGTTGCAGTCGTTCCTGGCGGCGTCCGTCCCTGTTCCCCTCCCCTTCCCCGAACGGCGGCCCCGGCCGGGGAAGGGAGAGAGACACGGCCACCGCTGCCACCGTCGCCTTTAAGGAGGCGCCGGTTTTAAGGTGGAACTGCGAAGAGGGGCGGGACGCGCAAGCCCGGCTCCACCCCGCCGCGTCGCGTCGCCGATCCGCCCCC
>VXBW01002134.1:1055887-1133167 GCA_013400375.1 Thinocorus orbignyianus
TCCCCGGGCCCTGGAAGGCGGTTGAGGTCCATGTTCCCCACCCCCTTCAACCGCCCCCCCGCCCCGCCTCCAACGTCGCGGCCGAGTTCGTTGTCCGGTACGCGGTTCCCGGGGGCGCGGGAGCGGAGCGGGCAGCGCTTGCCCCAGTTCCTGTAATCCGGGACATGGTGCGGGGAGGTCTGAGCCAGTCCCCGGAGGCCGGCACCTCCTGCCCTCCATTCAGCCTGGGCTCCGGGCCGGGGTGTCCCCGCTTCAGGTGAGGCGTCCCCCGCCGCTAACAGCCTTCCCTCGGGGACGGGACGGCAGATCGGGGTCTCACCGGCAGCTCGGGGGTCTCACCGAAGCTGTACCCCAGGAGCGTTTATTCCTGATGTGCTGGTTTGTTCCCCTGGGGGAAAGGGCTACAGGTCAACCCCACTCTGTGATTCCCATGGGCATTGAGGTGGTGTGGCTTTTCGGTTTTAGGAACAGCATTAGAAGAAAGTTTCAAAGAATACGGAAGAAACCGAGAAGCGATGCGACTTTGCCGAGAAGGTGAGTGCAATTTATTCTCGGATAAAAGTTTCCCCACTCGTAACTAGTTACAAGAGGATGTGCATGGGAAAAGAAAAAGAAAACTACAAGCCTGTCGCTTTGGATTTGGGACTTGCAGCCTGTCAGTGAGTGGTGTTATTAGCATTCTTATTAAATTAATGTATAATCTCAAAACTACAAGGTAGGACATAGGTTACTTATTGTCTTTACTGTGTTTCCAGTTGGATTTTTTTTTGTTTTAGACTATAAATACCTCCCAAGGAAGCTGTGTGACCAGCACTGATAATATCTTCTCTTGAGCTAAAATATTTTGATTCTTAATATAATCCTGCCAGTATTTGAACACTCATCCCTTTCTCTAACATGTCAGGTTGTTATGTTTATTTTGCAGTGTACTGCTAAAGGAGAGTGACCTTTCACCTGTGATTAGTAAAAGCCCATTAATGGTCCTGTTCATTTGAAGAGCAACAGTGCTACTTGAAGTTGCAAGCAGATGATAAATGAAAGCTATAGGTTATTGGTAACTTTGTAACAGGGTGTGAAAAAACCCAAAACCAACGATGAATCTGATTTGTGGTTTTTCCATTTTTTTTTCGTTTGTTTTTTCCATTTTAACAATTGTCGTATAGCAGAAAAACGTTCTAAAACTTCCCTAATATTGTTGGTGCTGGCTTTCTTCTGTCAGACTTTGAGAAGTGTGCTGTAGAATAGGCCTAATTGTTTGAAAGACTAGATCAGTTAGGCCCACGTAATTTATTTGATGCTCTTAGAAATGAAAGACTGAGTTTTTAAACTCGGTTTACAATTTCAAAAGGCCAGACTTGCCAGAGACCTTAGGAGATGATCTGGTTCAGTGCTGCTGTCTACTTGTGAGCCACAAACAGCAAACGAGACCTAAAGCAACGTGATGCAGGCTAGTAAGACTGGGAGGCAGTGGTCCATATCTAGGCTGAATCAAAATGTAGAATTCCTAGCATTGCTGAAATTTGGGAAAAAATTAATCTCTAGGACCAGAGTCAGTGTTCATTGACCTGTAAGAGAGATGCAATAGACAGCCACGCTGCGGCATTCAGAATCACGTGTGCTATTTTGCCATCTTCTAGGTGGATGTATAAGTTCATGGGCATTTGAAAAATGGCTTTATTGCTTCATTGCCAAGTTCCAGTGTTGTAGTTGTGTTGGATACTTATTTCTCTGAATAGGCAAATCATTCAGGTGCTAAAACTGCATTTACAACAGTAAATGTACACATTATCCTAGTAAAAATTTTACTAATAAGGATTTTCAAACATTCTTCCTTATTTCTATCTCTTAAAATGCGTCTAAGGTTTCCAGGTTTTAAAGATTAGCAGGCAGGATGAAGACTATTTTATTTTTTCCCCCCCTCTGGAAAGGGTGCATGAAACTGGTTTTGCCTAGGCTGACCGCGGAGACACAGCTTCTCTGCACTGACTCCAATCATGTGAATGATTTATAGGGTTGTGAGTTGAAAGTTCATAAAACACTTTGAGAATTAAAAGTGAAACCTGGTAGCTCTGTCAGGCTTCCAGAGGTCTATTTATTTTGGTTGCTTTATGACATATGAATGAGACACTGACTTGGCGTATACCTGTAGCTGCTCTGTAGGGAGCTTGGCCTACTGCAGAATAAAACAAGGGGAAAAGTAGTTTTAATTAAGGTTGTGCTTAAAGAACTAGGGGAGCAGCACAAAAACTGCCAGAGTATTTGTGTATTGTGTTATCAAGTGAGATTTGGAGAATACTGCAACTGATTCCTTTTCCCAGGAAGAATTTTGCATTCAGAATTGAGGAACAAACATTTATTGAATAATTGGTCTATCTAAACCGTGGATTTTAACACAGGAAGGTGAACCAAAGATACACATTTTGTCAAATCAACTCTAACCTCAAGATTTTTGTCATGGTACCACACAGTTTTTTAAATACAGCTAACAACAGAACTTGTGTAAGAAAGTTATTTCTCCGCAGATTGGGAGTTGACTCGGAGGCCCAACTTCACAAAAGGATTTCAAGGTTATTTAGGCTAATTTAACCTTGCATTGCAACTCTTCCAGTTTGCATAAAAGAATTAAATATTCATGGCCTGAAGAGGGAGTGAAATTACTTTACAGCCCACTTATTAGAACTGGGTTCAAAACCAAGAGCGATTTTCTTTATTTAACAATAGTCAGCTTTCAGGTCAGGCCCCCACCTGCCTGTGTACCCACTGGGTTATGGGTTGTCGTTGTTTCCCTCCCCCCATGACGTTTCTCAGCATCTTCTAGTGGGAATAGCTTCATTGCCAGCCTGCCTGGTGGGGAGAGGTGGATCTCAGGCTTGCAGGCAGTAGAGTCTGGGTCTCCTGAATGAAGATCGTGTGTTCCCATTGTCATAACACTGTATTAAAAAGGAGCTTAACATTACCAGCTCCTCCTTTTGTTATGCTTTAAAGGAAAAGCGTGCTGCCTGTTATTCTTTTAAAGGAATAAAGGACATAAATATGTAATTCCGGGACAACATTTGCAAGCTGTGAAGAGAGGCAGGATTTCAGACACACCTTTGTCACTGGCATTTCCTATTTGCTGATCAGGCAGCTCCTCTCTCAGTGCGCTGGTGGTTGTGAAGCCTGCTGAGTCCTTAATACCTGTCAGTGATGCTAGTTCCATGTAGGGATCAGGAAACTAAAATTAGTTCATAGTCTCAAACACTATTTTCTATATCTAGCCCTCCTTGACGTAACCAAGCTTGCAGTGAAGTAAGAACTAGAAATTGAATTTGGGCTTCCCAAACTCCTTCCCTGTTTCTTTTTCACTGTTCTTACATGCTTTCTGTTCTGCTGATCCCTAATATGCAGTCATTCCTGCTGGGATCCTGGCAGACCTTCACTGAAGTGGGAAACTCACTGGATGCTTTTCTACAGGTTGCTCTTTGGGGCAGTAACAGCCCACACTGAGCTTTGATGGGAAACTGGGAGTTGCAGAAAAAAGGTACAGGCTCGCTTTTGGTACAGAACATGACAAACAGGTGGAAATGAGACAGAAGCATCCTTCATCAAGGGAAAATTTTACTTTAAAACACCCTTTAGAACTTACTGTTACTTTGTACACTGAAGTCTTCTTGTGGTGAGCAACGAAATCAATGTAAGAGCGTATTAGAAGCAAACTTATTTTGGTTATTTTCATACGTAGTTCACGTGACAGAATCATTTAGCTCATGCGGTCATTTAATTACCTACTGCTTGTGAACCAGCTAGAGGTGTGATGCCCCAGCCCAGAGAACTTGCTGTGATGAAGCGAGTCTAGCACGTTGCGTTATAATCTGTAAACGCATTCTGAAACAGCGAGGCAGAAAATCTAGTGTCCTTGCGTTTTCCATACGCTTTAAAATGAAACTTTGCCAGAGTGCATCTTCTTAACTAGTTTGTGTGATGCTGGGAGTGTGTGCCATCAGAGGCAGACAATGTGCTCACATGTAGTCGGTTGATCTGGGAGATGCAGCAGGTCTGAAAAGGGGCTTGATGTGTCTGTAGCATCTAACAGCCTTTTTTTTTTTTTTTNAAATTATTCTTAGTGTCAAATTTTGTAATCGGTGTTTGAAACATTTTGGCAACCAAGTTCATTTGCTCAGGGGATTCTTGCTAACCTGTGAGAGTTTAGTTTTCTTGTAAGAAGACAAAACCAAAACCTAGCCTGTTGTTGTGAAGATTATGTCTAAATAGAACTGTGTTTGTAAGCGTAGAGTTCATTCATGGCAACTTTGACAGGCTTCAACAGGGTGAACTTTTGCTTCTTGCAAAATCGGGCAGCGAGTTGGCTCCTTCAGCTCTGTGGAAGAGTAGAGAAGCTCTGAGCAGAAACGATGAGGCCTAAAGCTGTTCATTGGGACTGAGGGCTTGACCTTTCCTTACCCCCTGAGAAACTCTGGCTCTCCCCACAGTAAATTTCCAGTTGCTACCAGTTATTTGCGTGTTGTTTTCAGTAAAACAAAATACCCCAAACCAACCCCCCTGCCAAGGCAGTAGTGGAGAGACAGAGAAAGAACCTGTCTGCTCTTAGCAAAGATCATCCTTACTTGCAGTGACACTTGTTAGTGTGTGTAACCCTTTTGAAGTGGCTGGGGTGAGAGTTTGTTAGATCCTTACATCGACTCATGAAATAATTTTGAAGTGTGTATAATAAAAATGCGAAGCAAACTGTAGCACCTCAGAATGGAAGATAAAAGCGTGGAGAACAGAAGAGAGATTTGGTTAGACAACTTAAAATTGTTTGGTTTTAATTGCATATTCAGTGCATTATGAAACCATGGGGTGTTTTTGCTAGAGCTTAAGCATCACATTCTTTCACTTATAGTTGCAGTCGTCCGTCCCCGTCCCCCCTTTTTTTTATTTTTTAGCATCCTTTAAGAGGTGAATCTCTTGGTGCTGCCTGACACCATGGTTTATAGCTAACTGGGAATAAAGTATAGGAGGACAAAATGTTTGTAACTTTGGTCTTGAGCTCTATTTGATCATTTGTCCTTGGTCAAGATTGTTGAATTTTGGCTAAAAAGAGGTCTTTGCCACCCTTACAGCATCCATACAGTTTGCCGGTGATTTGTTTTTGAGGAAGTTTCTGATTGCTCTCTGTAGGTAACTGGGATATTCCATGAAATGTCCTCTCAATGGTCATGGAGGGAGACACAGAGGAGCCAATCACTGTATTGTAGGTTCAGGTTGGTTGAGCAACGACCACTGAGATGTACTTAGATGTGCTCAGAGGTATTGCAGGTCAGAACTGACACAGGTTTTATGGTGATGTAGTGTGGTACCAGTCTTAAATTTTGTTAAGACTAAGATTGTTTTATTAAGACTATGCTTAATAAGGCAAATGTTGAGTTTTCTGTGGGAGTGCAGGTGGTCAGTTTTCGGTAGGCACCTTCAGAAGATACTCCACAGGACTTTGTGAAGATAGGAATCTACCAGGAGAGCAGAAGGGAGCAAATTCTGTTCAACATCGTGTCACCTGATGACAGTTGAACCTTCTGGTCTTGGACAATTAATATNTCTGTGAACCTCTAGGGCATTTGGCAGAAGCTTTGAGATTTGATTATGTTAGGAAGTTACCAGAGCTGTGAGAGTACTGAGAGCTGTGCAATATAAACCGCTCTTGAGCCCTTGTCGGGCAGGGATGAGGAGAGAAATCCAGGATCAGGCCAGGAGGGCTCACTGGAAGCATCTTTATCACATAGACCCAAGGTCTAGAATTTTCCCGGTGGCAGGTTCAATAAATAATTAAAGCATTGGTGAAACTTTTGTTCCAATATTAAGTTGTAAATACAAGTAAGAGACAGCATCTTATTTCAAATTTAAATTTGTTTTTATTCAGCCTTGGGAGGTGCTCAGTTGAGTTGATTTTTGTTGTGTTAAATCATGTCAAAGATGCTTAGAGGGCTCTATAGTCCTTGACTGCCTGCAAATACACTGTGAGAATTTTTAATAGATTGAAATAAATATTTTAAGGTAGCAGTACAAGGTGCCATGCTTCTTTTTTCTTGACATTCTGCATAGCTGTTCACAGCCTGTAATCAGATAAATCTCCTCCTCATTTCATTGCATTTTAATTGACTATTTACACAAAGCGTTTTAAGAATTTGTGGACTGGTTATCGTGAAACAACTACAAGGAGACTTTAAAAGAGCATTGAACTGTTTAAGAAAATTGTAGAGATTTTATGAGAGCTTGAAAATCATGCAGTTTGAAAGGATGCTACTTTTGAGATTATCTGCAGTGACTGGCCCTCGTTTTATTCTTGTTATTTTTTCCCTTATCCAAGTTCTGTTTACAATATTTAATTATTTCTGGTGAGATGAGTCACATGTTATAAATAGGATATTGTGATGTTAGACTGCAAGTTAGAACTGTGTCATCTTTTATGCTTTAAAGATACTTTGCTGGTTTTAGATATTACCACAGAATTAGTGTGATATTGCAAGGTCTTGGGGACTTTCACTGGAGCTGCAGCCACAAAACTGCTGTAATCTATCGAAGTGGGATATTTATCTTTTTTTTTTTATATATATATAAGAATCTTTGTTGTCTATACACATACATAACAGTCAGAAATTCACTGTTATCTAATGCTTCTTAAGTGGTATGTATGATTAGTTAGGTTATCCCTATGCAGAGCAGGTGATGCCTTGATAATACTTGATTAAATATTGCTTTTTGTGTAATTTCTGTTCTGTGTTTAACAAGAAATACTCAGAGAGGAACGATGCAATAAATATTATATAGAAATAATGACTTTGACATGAGTTGATAACGCTGCTATATAAGTAGAGCAGGGAAGACAAAAAGGCTTAGTGAAAGGTAGTTTTAAATAAATTGGGTTAAGAGGATGCAGATTACTCTCTCTAAGGTAACTCTTTTAGAAGCTATTTCTTCCATTGCCATGACTCTATAGGAGAACTTGCACACAGTTCTTGCACCTTTTCTGACTCTGCCTGCCCTACAACTGTTAACAAAGACCTACTGGGGATACGCGTGAGCTCTTACCACTTACAAGACAGAAAAGATTTCATCTTTCATAAATCATGTTAATATTTGATTTGTAATTAAGTATTCTAAATAGTCTACAAGGGGCTTAAAATTCTTTTCTCTTCCCTTTTAATGCACGCAAATCACCACTGCTGTGGAAGTTGCCTGTGTGTATGACACTCAGCGCTATTTCCTAGATGTTCTTCCAGTGTAGGTGACAGCACAGAGATGAACACAGCTTTGTACTTATACTTTACATTTTCAGCAGCGGCTGCTGAAATCTGGCATAGGGAATTCAAAGTATAATGGAGAAGAGCAGCACGACTGTAAAAGCAGTTGTCACGGAAGGCAATGAATCTATTGTAATCGGTGTTGCTGTCACACAGTCAGAAGTTGGCCCTGCCTGTGCAGGCTGTGTGCAGCTGTGAACCGGGACCGGCAGTGCAGTGGCTCTCAAACTGGTTCTCGTGGTAGGTCAGATACTCGCGGTAACCCCAGATACTGTGGGGTATGACTTCATCAAAGTAAACTCCACACGCAGCTGCTCCCACATCACTTGGAGTCATGATGGCTGGCTTTGGAAATGGTCACTGTGATGGTAAATATTCTCGGTTGTTGGCTCAAGTAGATTATAAATACTCAAATGCTCAGTTTATTTGTCTGTAAATGCTGCTTGTCAGCCTTTGTGGAATAAGCTGTTCTGAGGGAACCTGTTTTCCCATGAGAAAGATCGTTTATTTACAAACTTGCTCCCGCCTTGATTTTGACTTTTGATAGCTTTAGCGTAGCTCGTAGACAAACTTCATTGATAATAAAAGGGATAATTAATTACATCTCCTTTCTCTGCTGGTGGGACTGTAGCAGCCACAGTGTTCTTGATCTGCTTTTCTGTGGTTAAGCAGGACTTGCATCTTTCATCAGCTGCTTGTAGTGTAATAGGAAATGCAGTGTTCTCAGCTGGCACTGAAAAAATGTATACAAAGCAGCTGAAGGGCTAAAATCCAACAGGGAGTACCTCTGAGGTTTTAAGTCCGTGGTGCGCACTTTTGTTCTGAAATCTAGAGCTCTCATGGTTTTGTTTGCAAGAAAGTTTGTTGGACAATTTCCCACTGAAATGGTTGCCTCAAAGTCCTATAGCAACTTGCGTTGTAATGAAGTGTAGAAGCTTTGAGTTAAACTTGAAAAGCAAATAATGCACCGAATACACAGTAAATTGGATGTTTGTTTTTCTTTAACATCAAATTCTGTTGGATTTTGCCCTTCATAAATCCAGGGTTCTGTCTAGTCGATTTTTTTTTTTCGTTGACTGCATAAATGATCCAGTAGATGATGTCAGTGGGAAAAATGGTGTTCTGCCAGCTTATTAAGTGGCATCTGGGGATTTGAGGTCTTGTCGTGAGCCACGGGAGTCAACGAGGGTTTTCCTTGTGACAGGAGGGAGGACACAGGACCAGGTCACAGGGCTCGGCGGGCGAGAGCGTTTGCATGTGCGAGGCAGCCACGTTCATTACATCCCTGTGACCAGCCAGCAGGGCAGTACTTCGCTATGCAAACATTTTAATTGTCAGTCCCTAGACATTGTAGCCATTGCTTTGTCAAGGTGTATATAACCTAAATGACACCCTCTGGCTATTGTTTCAGGCTAAAATGCAGAAGAAAATCTGTATCAGTTTCCACCTAGGGTGTGGTTCTATGATATTATTTTTTTTTATACTTCCTTCCAGTAATGCTGGATTAAGCATTGCTCCTCCATCTCTGCCCAGTGAAACATTTGTGAAATAATAGTTGCATTATTCAAACTTTCAAGTTGTTTTCCAAAACAAGGTGATGGTTGCTTAAAGAAGATACTGAATTTGGTCTGGTAATCCTAGAATCCATTAGGCTATACTTACATATCTTTTGAGAATGAACCTGATCTGATTTTTATATGGCTACCCATGTTATGGTATGGTATAGCAGGTCTTGTATCTTTGTTTTCTTTAAGAGGGTTAGAGATGTTGTATCAGTGAATAACTGCAGTGTAAATCAGGATCAGTTATAATACATAAGTGTATTTTGCAAAGTAAGCATCAAGTAATTAATTTATATTATTTTTCATATTGATTAGGGTTATGTTTTGTGGTTTGTTCGTTTTTTTTTTAATTTATTTTCAGTAATTAGCTGCGTTAGAAAAACAGATAATAGAAATGAAAAGTTTCTTTGACTAAAATACTCAAGGTGGTTCCCAGTAACTCTGTGAATGGGAGAGAATACCATTTGAATCTGGATTACTCTGCTGAGGAAGAGTTATGGCACCATTTATTTTTATCTCTTATTGGAGGGCTGTTGCAAGTGGTGCTGAAAGGAGAATGAGACATCTGTACAGTACATGTAAATGTGAACCATACCAAATACTCTTATCCCTTCAGAAGAATCTATAGCAGCGTGGAATATCCAGAGACCACAAACCCTCCAAAGATTTGGGTTAACTGGCTGGCTATATTTTTTGATGGGTATGTAAAAGGAAGAAAAAATGTTGCCAATAGACAGTGTGGGTACTGGGTTATTGAGACAGCCATGTAAAATTACTTGGAAAGCAGCTTTCAAAATAATAAATTTTCCCAGGAAATGTTAAAATTGTTCATTTCATTCCTATTCAATTAGAATGACTCTAGAAATGTGTAAAGGAGTTTAACTTGCCCTTGACAACTAGAAGGCTGTGCTGGAGTTGGGTTTGGTAAGGAATATAATTTTGGGATTTAGAATGTTTTCTTTAGATAATTTATTTTTTAAAATGTAGTATCTGTCTTTGAACATGCCTGTCTGCTCTTCTAAGAGAGAGGGCAATCATCCTGCTCTTGCTGGTAGTAAATGGAAATATCTGAGAGGAAAAGCTTAAATTAATTTCCTGATAAGCAGCGTCAACTTTATAAAAGTACTTAAAGACGAATTTTGGAAAGCAAGTTTGTTTCTTCATTTCTGTGTAAGTTGTGTTGCCCAAAGCAACAGTCTAGAAGTCATGCCTGTTTAAGAAACTCCTGTTACATGTTGTAGTTAGTCATTTACAAAGAAGTTTTGAGCCAAATTCAGTATGTCTGTGTTGCCTACCAACGCCAGTGTCATAGGTGGTTATAAACAGATTGCAAATTTTTGTCCTAAACACACTCTTTTTTTTTCTTTGTTTTTTGTGGCTAAGTAATTGAAGGAAAACTTCTATTACCGGTTGTGTTATGGGACTGGGGGAAATACCGATGTCTGAATTACACCAGGTATGGTTTGATTACATTTTGTATCCAGGCTAGGCAGAGCCTTCTATTTAGCTCTCCTTCTGTAGGACTTGCTTTAATAACCAGCTGCTTTGATTTGCTTTGCCTGGGTATTTCAGCACCGCTATTTCCATGGGGTGTTTGGAGAAGTCTAAAGCGCATTGACCTTTGGGAAATTTCCTTTAGTTCTGCCTACTGGCTTGTGCCCTGAAATGTAGGGGCATAGACCACTGTATAATTTGCTGGGATAAAACTTACAAGTCTCTTCTGTTGTTTTTGTGGCCTGAATTTAATGATCTGAAGTGTTAGCTTGATATCCTTGGAGATAAGAGTGCTATTTTTATCTGCACAGTAGGTAGAGCACCAGAGTAAAATCTTCAGTGGGCTGTCAGTATGTCTCGTCTGAGGCTTGTTTACAACTGCTTGGGAGGAGAAAGGGGTTCTCCATGCAATTCTTGGTCCTCCTGCTGACACTATGCAGAGTCATCGTAGGTAAACATGATGATGTGAAGGAAGTCCCCTGTCCTGGGGAAGGACCAAAGACCACAGTCTGGATAAATGGTGCTCTTCATTGTAAAATGGGAAGACGTGACAGTAAGGTGCAGCATCAGCAATTTTATTTATAGTTTAATCACGCTAAGAGTTTCCCAGCGCTCCTGTGAGTAGCGAAGAGATTGAGCCTTCACAGGAAGCACTGGATTGTTTGTCATCGCAGTGATTCAGGGTGATGTCACCAAGTGACGGGAGCATTTGGGGTGTCCGTACTGTTATGGTGGCCCTGCGATACCCTTTCTTGGACTCCTTTGGCATCTTTCCCCAAGTGCTCCGCGCACTGTTGCTGGAAGCAAAAGCTTTTGAGCGATTTCCAAACACAAAAGCGATGCATTGTGGGCCAGCGCTGGGAAGACTGGCTCAACAAGTTTGGCAGCAGTGGCTTTGGCTTCTTGCCTACTCTGGATAGGCACCAGTAGAGATTGCCGGAGTCTTGGGGCGGGTTCGAGCCGAAGACCTCAGCCTAGGTCCTGAAACTCATGTGCCTGCAACTGCTGGCGTCTGGCAAAGGATCCGCTTCTGTTGTAAACCACGGTTTTGTTATCCTAGATGTGTTTGCAGAGGTTATCTTTTGTCTGCTTTGGGAAGGTGGATGTGTTATTTGTTTTCAGTGTTCTGGAGGGTGGTAAACTCTACAAATTTGTTATGATATCAAAGGATTCTGTTTACTTTCCAGTTTTCTGTTATCTATTTAATCTTACCATGTTCACCTGAGTCATCTAGGGACAGTTAACTAGTGCTCTGAAATGTCCTTTTCTGTGTCTTTTTTAAAATACCAACTCCATATGTTCTTTGCTGTGCCTCTTGCTTAATACTGCCTCCATATGTCTCTGTGACATCTCTTCTTACAGGCCTTTTGCTCACAGGCCTAGTCTTGTAACACCAAGTGCCAGGACCACCACTTGAGGTCTGTGGGGTTCTCGGGTGTGCGGGACACCGCATTCCTGTGGCTCATTGCAGAGTTAGACACCAAATATGTCTAATCTTCTTGTATCTGCATAAGGATGACTTTCTCTGTCTTGCTGCTTGTATAATTGGTTTTATTCTTATGTCTTTTTGACATGAGATGACTAAATAGTAAAACACGTGCTCGGTGCAGTGCTTTTTTACCCAAGAGCACAGCATTTTGTTTCCTAGCTGGCCTACAAAAAGTTGCTTTTTCCCCTTCCACCTGTGTATTTAGGTTTATTCGTATGTATCCATGTACCATTCTCCCAAGTGTGACAAGCACTATGAGCTGCAGAGGGGCCAGAGGAGAGTAATAGTCTTAGGAGTATGTGTCAAAAATGTGAGTTAGACCAAACTAATGAAGTCAGTACATTAAGTAATCGGAGCAAATTCTTTTCTCCTTCCTTTTTCTTTTGTTATAGGTATTACCTGCCACGTACATAACAAGTAGGCTGGAGTTCTGCTTATGTTATAGAGGCCCAAGCCACAAAAGAGTAGAAAAATTACTTCAAAGCATGTCAGCCCTTTCAGATGTGCAGCATGTATAATATGATCTAAGTGTTCTTCATTTTTGAATACATCTTAAATTAAAAAATATTAGAAGTTGCAGTCCTTCCCAACCTGTTTGTATTTAAGTGTGAAATGGGTGATTTCAGTAGCAGAGAACTGATGCTGGATAAGGAAGTGTAATACCTAGTACAGATTTGTTCACCCAGTGTTTTCAAAGTCTTTTTATTCTGTAACAGGTATCGTGTATTTTGTGTGTAGTGTTTGCGGATGGAATTCTGGAAAATTTTGTGAAGGCGGGCTCCTAAAATAAGATGAATCACTCTTTAACAGTGAAGAAATACATCTTGAAATAAGGATGAGGATGGGCTTATTCTAAAAGGGAGGTGATGTAGAAAGGCAAAAACCTAAACTTCTTTAGAATAACTTGAAATTCCATAACAATAAAAAGCTCACTTCCATGAAGGGTTTTTGGGTTGAACTGGGTTTGTGTTGTATAACAAACAGCTAGCAGTGGAATTATTGGAATTTATGCTGCGAACAGGTAGTCTGATTTTTTTCAGTGCTTACCTGTACAGTTAATAAAACTGCGTGTCAGAGAACAGCTAGAGCTGATTTAAAGCCTGACGCTTCTGAACAGACAGGTTCCCTCTTGGAAGGGGAACTCTGACAACTGTAGCAGTAAAGACTTAAGTTTTAACAGTTCCTCAGCTAGATAATTGAAATAGTCTTATTTATTTGTCTGAAGGTATGCTATGGCCAAGTTTAAAATACTTTGTGTCACTACATGTGCGTTCAAATACATAAGAAGTGGGTTAGCTCCTTTACTTCCCTACAACAACAAAATCCTTGTTTCATTTTCCACTTTATCTTTTAATCTTATTAAATATCACAGTACTGTTGGGGTTTTTTTGCTATAGGACATTTATATGCCTGTTGCTGTGCAGCTTGCATATTTATTTTTTTTAATTGTATCAAATCAACTGCTAGTAAAGCTGTAAAGCAGAGGAAGTAAATTTTAATGGAAAAACTAATAGTGCCTGCCAAATTGAGTGGGGTGCGGAAATGAATGTGAGTTGGTATGTGAAAATCGACAGGCATCGGCTTCCTTATAGCTACATTAGACATGATTGAAACAGTCTTATTTTTGAAGTGGATGTTCCAGTGCATGGAGAATGGGAGTGGCAGGGGTGGGGTGGTTTTAGGTAGTTGCGTTGCCTAATAAAAGAGAATACTGAAATAGAGTGCAGTTGACAGGTCATCTGTATTATTTTCCTTTTTGTTGTTGGGTTGTGGTTTTTTTTGCATATGCAGATTTGCTCCTTCAAGTATCAGGTGTGTGATGTAAAAATTATGCAGAGTATTCCTTGTGCGAAGATGCGTTGTCTTTGCACAATTAAAGAATTGTCACACGAGGGGGAAGGTAGGGGAGGTTCAGAGACAAGCATTACGTGTATCCTGCACAGCAGGGAAAATAATGTGTTAGCTGATGGTGCTTTTAATATGAGGGTTGGAATAACCCCATCTTACAAGAGATGCGTAACTGACTCTAGTTAAGTTTAAAGGCTATATTGACTGTGATGTTTCTCATGTCACTTTTGTTTATTTTTTGATGTCATTCTATGTCTTGTCCTTATTCTCCCATCACAAAATATATAGAGTCATGGGTACATTACATTCCTTCAATTCTCAGTTAGGAAGAAAATCTGTAAATCTAAAGGTGAATCGTTGTTACCACTCTGCTTCCTCAGTGACTGGGTGCCGAGGTACCCAGTTGTCTTGCTGTGATCTGGAGATTATTTTTTTTTTCTTCTCCAAAGCCTAGATAAGAGATGGGAAAAGATGAAGAGCTTGGAACATGTTCACCATTTGCAGTCATGATGTATCAAAATAATGCTGCCGCAATGAGCAGTTTCATGTAAACTGTGAGTTTAGATTTAAATAAAACAAACTTCCTTTTTCCTACTACAAAAAGTGCAGCTGCTGCAAAGTACACGGAGTGCTGTCTGTGAACGAAGAGAAGAGTACCCAACCTGTTGATGTTAAAACATTTCATAATAGCAACGTGCTTTGGGGTATATAGTTTTAGGTAAAATTTAGAAGATTCTCTGGATGATATAGTTAGTTTTCTTTGAAGCTGGGATTGTGACTGGCTGCTTGGCCAGAACATTTTTTCCCCCCTCATAATCAACTATTTTCTGGATAATTGTGGTGTTTCTCTGTACCCTTTCATATTAATAGCCTTTCATATTATATTGCTGTGTAAACCCCAGTTTTATTTCCTTAAGTCTATTTAGTTTTTGTATCTTAATTGTAAAATGAAACTTGGCATTGAGGGATTCTTAAGGCATTTTAGGATTAGGTATGTTGGCTAAAATATAGCAATGGTATGATGAGATCATATCACCTAAGAATACTGCGTGACTTTGAAGATTTCTTCTGTGACAAATTGTACCTTCAGCATTTACATAATACTATAAAAATTGGCTGGAGAAATTTAAAATAAAATTAACTCTCGAAACTAATTAATGAATAAATGGGAATAGTTTTTGCAGATGACTGACTTCTTCATTCCCATCGCTGATGAAAGCTTCATGTAAGAGAACACAGTGTATCAGGGGAGACTTTTTTTTGTCTGTTGAAAAGCCTTCAATATACTATTTGTGGTTCATTGGGAAATTTATTAATCAGTCTTTCTACAGACAATCTTCTGTAAACTTGCTTGCTGAAACTTTCTATTATTCTGTATAATAAGCTCAGAAAAACTGTTTGATAGTTCTGAATGAACAATTTGACATAGGTTTTGTGTCAGATTTTCTGAAAGATTAATTGTGTGTAGCTGAATTTGTATACAAAGGATTTAACTAAATACTTAGATGTCTGCTTTAATATCTGTTTTATATATAATTACAGGAACATTCAAATAGTGGGAGCCTAAAATTAGAACTCCCAGCTGCAGACTAGGCTGCAGGTGCACATGTGCGTGACACACTTCTCCTTGGTATCTGCTGCTCAGTTTTTTATTGGTGGGCACGATGCAGAAATTTTCCAAGACTGTTCATTTTTTGGAGACGTAGCTGCTGTCAGTGGTGCAGCATGCACCTTCAGAGAGAGAAACAGAGAAAAGGCTACAGGAGAACCAGGGTGACCGTGTGCTCATAGCCCTGCCGAAGGGCCGGTGGTTGGATTTGCTGTATGGGTACGTGGGGAGGAGTGTTGCTGCCGGCAGGACGTGGCAAACCGTTTTGCTGGAGGGGGTGGCGCAAGGGATGGGATTTTGGAAATACTGCCTGGCTGAACCCCCGGAAAGCCTGAGTCAGGAGAGGTAGGTTCTGCTTTACCCTTTCAGGTTTCACCGGGCAAGATTCTGCCTTGAATTTGGGCGAACAAAATGAAAACTATAGAACAGTAGCTTTGGAAAAATAGACCGTCTTGAGTTTCAAAAGGAGACCAGGCAGAGAGGACGCTGCGCTTGGAGGTAGAGTGTTCTAATGCTAGTAAAGATTTACGACCGATCAGATCTCATAATGCAGCTCCTGTGCCCGGTACAACTAGATTGTGGGGTGTTTTTGGTCTTGAAGTGAAAGTCACTTCTCTGAGCCAAAACTTTGAGGTTTGGGTATTCTTAAGACTTTAATAAAATGCTGTGTAATTACTGTATTTGCCAAAGTGGAAAATTCAGTGAAAATATTTAAACAACTCTTCAGCTGTTCCTTCCTCCATCCGATCAATCAGCAACTGCACGGTGAAACAAAGTTCATGCACTTGTGCTGAGAACCCAAGGAGAGCTCTGCCTTTCAAATGTCTCCTCAAATAGCTGGACTTCTGGAGCCGAATGTGCGAAAAAAATGTAAGTTCCCTGATGGACAGAAGGGAGTTGGCAAGGAATTTTTAAAAATTAGATAGCCTTGCAGAAAATACTTTAGCAATGCTTCCCTCTAAGCCTAAATGAAACAGCTTGGGTATGGGAATGTCCATTTGTTTTGCTTTATTTTGCATTAAGAGGTTCTTTTTTATCTGAGGAAACGTGAGCTCAAAGCTTACGGTAGAGATTTTTTAAAAGAGTGCTTCTGTATGTAAATTTGATCGGTTTATGTTTGGTTGGTTTGATTATGCATATGTTCTTTGCAGGCACAAATTTGGTACGCCTGCACATATGGTTCATAAAATACTTGTGTTCTATTAATACTTAAGTGTTCATTACTTGAAATTTTGCAACAAACCCTAAAGAATGTATATTTTAGTAGAATCTTTTATTTTGATTTAAAACTTGTGTAAACCCAAGCACTCTGGATATTATGTGGTTTTAGTTGCTTTATTCACAGTATCTGCTTAGGAATATTTTCTTATTATGATCTTGCATAGTATACAATAGAAGTTGCCAGTAGTTTAGTTTAATTTAATTTCAACATTGATAAGTCTACAAAAGCACACGTGTGTTTGTGAATGACAAGCCCTTGAGTGTTTCTGGAAAATGGTTTGGAAAAGTATTGTGTAGAAAATAGTATTTTAGTTGCAAAAATAGAAGTATTTGTGTATGAGAGGTAAGTTTTGAGATACTTTAAAAAAAAACCCAAAACCAACAACAACATTCACATTAATTAAAATAAGGGACTATGTGACTTCAAATTCATAAGAGCTTTGCTTAGAAAAACTGCAGTTAGTTAAGATACCTTGTAGTGCTATTTGTGCGGAGAGCTTGCTGCTTCAGGCTTACATTTAAGATCCTCCTTGCGCCTGAAAAGTACTTGTTGAAATTTTACTAGTTAAAAACCCTAATGTCAGCAATAGATCCAGCAGGGCTTCTGATGGGCAGATTTCTTGGCAGAATTTTAGCTTTTGGGGTTGAATGTAAGCTGTAACCAAACTCAGCTGTTCTCTGAAATCTGCCCAGGTTTGGTGCGCACTGTTCCACGTAGTCCTCAATGTTGATTAGCTGCCTCCCATCTCCCTCCTTGTGCCTCTCCCCAAAATCACAAGCTCTTAAAAGAGTAATTTGGGAGAGTCTATCTCCTTTCAGATATTAACATGGCTTTCATCTTCTCCACAACTATAAAGGGTAAAACAATAGGAATAGTTTTGTACTTTAACAGGATCTGACAGTAGCTGGGACAAGTGTTATAAGCAAATTGCGGGATGTGGCACCAAAATTCTTTTCCTTCAAGAGGCCGACTAGTTTTAAGTTACTGCAGCTGTGGTTTTTCTCCCCTTTTAGAAATTTTTTCAGATGGTAGTGAAGTGTTGCATTATCTTAAAGTTCTAATAAAAGCTTTAGTGAAAAAGATCTACCAATTAAGTTCAGTTAAAACAAGCTTTACTCACGTATTTTTGTACCTTAGTATGATCAAGACTAATTATTTTCTAACGAGAAGAGAAAACACAGCTAGTATGGAGCAAATGTATTCAAGATAGCTTTTGTGGAAGTTATTTGAACATACTTGTTCCATGAAGTAAATAGTTCAAACAATCCAGATTTGGCAACATTTCAAAATTGTGGGATATATTTGCAATTTCCTTATGTAGTACCTCCAAAACAGTTCCCTCATATCTTAATGGAAAGCCTCGTGAATCGATAAAAGTTGGTACTTACTTAGGGTAGATTTGGAACAGGCCCCAGTAAAAAGAAAACAAATTCTGTGTTTGGGGACTTGTAGAGGTCATAGGGAGCTATATCCATTGTGGGTATAAAGTTAATAGTAAAGGGTATCTCATTTTTAATGAAGCTAATACTAACTGTAGTGATCAAAAATACTCTGGAATTATAACCAAGTTGACGTCATGTGGAAGGTGTGTGATGCTCTGCTGTGGGGATCTTTGTAGTCAACATGTTTTACTGTTCACATCAGGCATCAGCATGAAATGTTCATTGTCAAATTACACTACAAATTACACTATGGGAAGGAGTACTCCCGTATTTGTGATAAATCAAACTCAGGCTTTTAAAACTGAACTTAATAATCAGCTGTTAATGCTGGTAATGCATAGGAAAGAAGTGAACATTAGTATTGTTCTGGTTTACCAAGAAGTTCTGCAGAAATATTTTAATTTTTTGACCAAGGTTTCTATTCTTTTGCCCTAACACTGATAGTTTGGTCTTCGCCCTTTCACTTAAGCCATTGCTCGTTTTGCTTTCTCTTCCTCTGTTTCAGTTTTCACTCCCCTCCTCTTTTTGGTGGCAGTGAGCAGGCTTCTGCAAAATAGGAAACTTGTGTTCAGGTCTCTGCAAACAGCCAGAAATAGGGCTCCTTTTACCCTCTTCCTCTGGAGTTTGCTGTCCTGGAGAAGATCTTGACCTCGCTTTTTTTTTTTTTTTTTTTTTTTTTTTTTTTTTTTTTTTTTTTTTTTTTTTTTTTTTGTGGTTTTGCTTCATTTCTAGAAGGGATGTTGTCCTATTAGATGGTAGGGTAGATGAACTGTGCGATGGTCCCAGTCTGTTATCCCAGAAAAGGGATAACAAGATTTTTAGGAAATTTGATAAATTTTGAGGGTTTAAAAAAAACAGTCCAATAAAAATGTGCAGTGGAGCTGTGGGAATCGCTGAATCTAGTGGCTCAATAAATGTCAAACTGCTGACCTGTTCTCTAGCTGCGTGATTTTAGCCTGTTTTATTTGTTCTGTTGTCTGTGATGTTAAGTGACAGAATTGAATACACAGACAGAGTTAAATTTTAATGACTGTAAGCATGAATTTCTGCAGTGTAACTGTCCTGAAAGCAAATGTTAGAAATACTAAGAAATTAGTAGATGACTTCTGTGCTTCTGTGTTCCTCTGGAGAAGAGATGGCAGCTCAGTTTAAGAAAGCTTTTTGGAGTAGACAGGTTAAGCTTCATGTTACTTGGATGTAGGATACACCAGATAGTCCTCTATTGGTTTTCCTTTTTTTTTTTTTTTTTGTTTTGTTAGAAAAAAATGCTATATTGGCCTTTTCCAGAAAAGAAGCATTTTCCTTATTGAGTGTTCAACAATTAGCATGGTTAAGATACCTCAGAATTGCCTATGGCATGGGCTTGTTCTAGTCTTGGTGAAGAGTACAGCAATATGTCATTTAAAGTTACCTTTTTAAAAACAGTGTGAGTTATATTTGAAAGGGGAAGTGAATTCTGGAGGTCACAACATTCAGAGGTTTCATATTATTTATGTAAATAAAGTTCTTTTTTTTTCTTTGTGGCGTTAATAGAATTAATGTAACTAACAGCTCCAATAACAGCATTTGTACATCAATACCATATAAATACTGCGTTTATGGAAAATTAAATGCAAAGCCTGAGGTCTTGGTTTAAATTTTTAGTTTGACCTTGAAAAACATTTCCAGATGGAGAGAGTTAAATGAGCCCAGCTCTGAAAGAGGAACATGTGAATCACGGTTGCTAGGCTCTTCCTTGAGAGGCACGGGCTTTACATTTACAGTGAAGTATTTCAAAAAGTAATCTTTAAACTCAGAGGAACAGTGCATTTGAAATGACACTGGTGAAATACTATAAATTTCATTAGATTTTTAAGTAGAGAATTTGCATGTCATTAAATGAAATAGGTATGAAGTATTATAAAAATATCAACTGCAAGACTTGTGAACTTCTGTAAATGTTTGAAAGGCAGAACAGAAAAATTATGTGTCTGTCTCCTAAGCTTTTGGTACATACTTCTTATGTAAGTTTTGATGAAGTATTCTGTATATTCTCTAATATTTGCATGGTCTAACTTATGTCACTTTCATAGCAATAGCACATAGGAGTTTGCTCTGTTGGAACACAGAGACAGAAATAAGATTTCACTGAAACCTGTTCATGCTCTGCTGGACTGAAATGAGAGTGAAGCACGTTAAAGGTGTAGGAGTTCACCTGCCCAAGGCTGGGGCTGCTGGGTTGGAGAAGAGCGTGGATTTGCGTCTCTTCCAGTCTTCTTAAGTGATGCTGGTTGGGTCACACTCTTTTTATGTTTCCAAACCTATTGCTAAAATAAAGTTCAGGTCTCCGTGAAGCATTGATACCACTTTTTACCTCCTGGTATCCAGCCTGTGCTCTCATGAGCTGGTCTTATGTTCGTGCAGCGCTCAGCATAGTCAAATTCCAGTCTTTTTGGGGGCCCTATGTGTTTCTCTGACAGAAGGATTTGGTTGTATCTATTTTACATAAATGTTTTGATAATAAAAAGCTATAGTTTATTTTACCTCACATGAGAAAACAAAAGGAATTGCATTTAGGACTCTCACCTCCACATCATTTAGCTGCCGCTCTGTTATCAGGGCTGTAGGAGAGCGCTGGGGTTAGAAGATCTTTTACACTGATGTGTGTGATCTGGCTGGAGTCTTGTGCTTGACTTCCCTTGAAACCACAGGTGTGATTTTGGGTGTTTACCAAATCCTTTTTTGTTGTGTCAGCTTGTTCTGACTCTTTGAATGATTCTGTATGACTTTGTATATTTCACTGTGTTGCTAGCAGATCCAGAGAGGTGATTCTGCCACTTTACTCTGGTGAGACCCCACCTGGGGTCCTGTGTGCAGGTCTGGAGACCTCAGTATAGGAAAGATATGGACCTGATGGAGCGGGTCCGGAGGAGGGCCACAAAAATGATCGGGGGTTGGAGCACCTCTGCTATGAGAACAGGCTGAGGGAGCTGGGGTTGTTCAGCCTGGAGAAAAGGAGGCTTCAGGGAGACCTAATAGCAGCCTTCCAGTACCTGAAGGGGGCTACAGGAGGGCAATGGATTTAAGTTGGAGGAGAGAAGATTTAGATTGGATATTAGGAGCTAGTTCTTTACTCTGAGGGTGGTGGAACAGGTTGCCTAGGGAGGTGGTTGAGGCCCCTTCCCTGGAGATATTCAAGGTGAGGCTCGATGAGACCCTGGGCAACCTGGGCTAGTTGGGGATGTTCCTGTGACTGTGGGGAGGTGTGACTAGATGACCTTTGGGGGTCCCTTCTGGCCTGGACCATTCTATGATTCTAGTATTTTAGTGTTGCTTTCTGTCACCTGAAGCTTTGATTGTAAAACTCTGAAGGTGTGCTTCACAGTGTAAAGGATGCTCGTAAATTACTCAGGTTTCTTGGGCTCCCCAAACTGAAATAGGAAAACATTTTTGTTTACATCAATTTCTGCTGGTTGGTTTCACTTGTTGCTTTAAATTGCAGCTGTGTGTCGCTGGCAAATCTTCATAAAAGGGTACTTGGTGAGCGGGATGTCTCAGGCTGGTGTCAAGGAGCACTTTATCTTGCGAGAGACCCAGAATCAGGCAATCCTGGCCTCGTGTTAACGATTTCCTGTGTGCCGTACAACCCGGTGTAAAGCCTGTGAACACCACGCTATCTGCAAAGGTTTGGTTAGGAGAACAGGTTACAGTCGGTTAGGTATTAGATAGTAGTAGCCTGTCTGTGCGCTATTAACAGTGTAAATAGCAGGTGCTCTGCTTGTCCCATTCATCAGGGTGTAGAACCAGTCAAATGGAAGTGACCCTGCAGCATTTGCTTGCCGGGTGGAAACTTTCTTACGCAGACATATCCAAAGAACTCCTGCATGGAATATTAGCCATGACATTTAAGTTTATTTATTTCCCCCACCACCCTTAACTACCTTAGTATTATATTACAGAAAGTAGATATTGAAAAATAGAAGTTTATTATTGCTATCTGATTTCCCCCCCAGCATACGGATTTGCTCAGTTTTACTTAGTTTGCAGTGTTAGATGTGGCTGAGATCTTCATAATTTTTTTTAATAAGTATTATTTTAAAAAGATAAGAAGTAAGAGTCACCACTTAATGAAGTGCAAAGTAGTGTATAACTTACTAGTTAGCATAACCTCAGTTGCAAAAAGGTGTCTGAGATTTAGATAAGCTCGGATAGCTGTGGCAGATCAGAGCTACGTCAGATGTTCATGGTCATTGTATTTGCGTCCAACTGCAAAATCCAGTTGCTGCTGTTATTGCAGGTATCATGCTTGATTTTAATGTAGCACTAATAAGGCTTTTGGAAAACCTAGGATAAACCTTATTTATAAAAGAGAAGTAATGAAATTTTTACAATGAAGATACTTATTACAAAGGGTGCCCTTAATTCTGGAAACTTGTGTGGGTACATTTTTTTTTCTCTGCCAGTAACAAAGTGTGTCTGTGGGGCTCTGCAGGGCTGACAGCATTGCTCTGCCGGTGGTTACCTTGGGCTATGGCATGTTCCCTCTTAAAATCCAGCCCATTCAATTTATTTCATAATCAGTATTCCATTGGTGAACAAAAATATGGGTGGTGTTAAAAATACACATGGGCAAATGAGAAGCTTTTAAAACAAAACTCTGGGGTCCATTCTAACACAGAGGTGAATAAATGTAACTTAATTTCTAAGTTACTGCTAACATAAATCAATTACTTGAGTGTTGGGGTTTTTTTAGAGAAAATAAGTTTTCTTATATCAGTTTCAAACCTTTAAATACTGTTATATACCTTAGCCACATGTTTTGGCAATAATGAATTTGTACTATTATGTTTGCAGTTTCCTATTTTTGCCTTCTAATGATCGAATAATAATTTCAGTTATATAAATGTAATAGACCTTTAAGTTGTGTAGTAAATGTTGTATTCAATGCTCTGGTAGTCTCTAAAAGCAGTTTTAAATGTTAAACTATATTCTTAAGGAACTGTATTCTTAAACACAAAATTGCAGGAACTAATTTTATTAGTAAAAGTCTCCAAGTATGTGTGTTATCTCTGAAATCCACACATGCTCTGACATACTGTTATCTCTAGTTCTCTCTCTTATATAGCTGTTACACAGATCTCTGGCAGCAGATGGCTGGACTATAATGCACTGTTAAACAAATAAAACCATTAGGCATATAATACTGCCTGGTAAACGACTGTGTGTTTAAAATGGTTTTAAAAAAATAAATAGAAAATAAAGTTCATTTTTGAATTCATTTAATGAAATTGTAATAAAATCTAAACCCCTTTCAGAATATGTAAAACATCCCCTCTTGTGTTTGTCATTTGAAGTCAGTCTTTTTTTATTTATTACATTTTTACATCTGGTATAAGATAATCAGTCCTAAATCAGTTTTCTAATAGATGTTTTCTACAAGTAATCACTCATTTTACGTTTATCTTTGTAGGAAGATTTTTGCTTTTGTAATACTCCAGCACAAAATTATCTATTGCATTATATGCTCTTTTTGCCTCCTTTTCAAATTTGATACAAATGTATGAAAATTATGATTCAACACTAGTGTCATGGCTCTGTAATTAAACTGTTTTTCAATAATTGTCAGCAGCTGAGAGATGCCATTTTGTCTTTTTGTTTTTAGATATGCCAATATTTGGTCTTTGCCCGGCTCATGATGATTTCTATTTGGTGATGTGTAACCACTGTAATCAGGTCGTAAAACCACAGGCATTTCAATCACATTATGGTAAGTGCTTAACTATTTTTAATAACTAAGGGTGAGGTTAAATCAGGATTAAGCCTGGCAATTTTTTTATTTTTTTTAAATTGATGGTACATAGATCATTGCATTTTAAATAATGTCAAAGAACATAACCTGTGTTTAATCATTTTACATATATTATAATGCAGTTATGTAAAGATCTTGTTCCTTTTAATTTTTTTAATGCCTTCCTAAAATGCTGCATCCATACAGTTCAATTTGCAAATGATATTATATATAGTGTATTTCACAGACCGTACTTGTAGCGTGTGTGTCATTTCTCCTTGTGTATTTATACAGATTATTTTTACACGGTTCTGTTAGTGTGAACTGTGAACTTGAGCTTAAAGCTGAACTTCCAAAATTTGTTGTAGAACATAATATGCTTCCGATGGCCAGTAAGCTTGCTTATTTATTTTCAGAAGTATCAATTTGTATTTGTTTTACTGGTCTGATGGCTTTGTATATAAACTATGCAAGGAAGCTCTTATTGTGTTGGTTGGTGTTAACCAGTGTTTATAGACGACTGCAAAAATGTGAAGTGCTGTGCAAGTTCAACTGCTCCGTTACTTCCTACAAACCAAACTGGGGGAGGCTGGCAGTTCTTTTCCACACTCCTCACAAGACTAGAAATTAATCTCAAAACAGTTTGATGCCAATATTTGGATGAGAACTTGTGGATATTTGGCTTTTTGTTTCCTGAGAATCTCAGGAGGTGGGCAAAGCATCTTCTGAACTACTCCTCCTTCCCTCTCTGCGTGTGTATTTCTGTGCATTCCCTTTTTTCCTAGCCCAGTGCACGTACTGATTGCCTCAGTGTTCAAAAGGATAGAAGATGCTGGGTATGGTGGGGAGGCTTCTCCAGGGTTGAGAGCAAGGGATAATTTTTCTTGCATCTTAAATACTCCAGCACTTTGGCAAGAAAAGGCATACTCCTGCTGCTTCATGGAGACTGGAAAGGGTCTTCCTCCACTGTGCATAGGTTGAACTTACACTTTCCAGATCTCACTTGGGGTTTTTGTGTTATAATGCTTTATGGATTATATCCTGCCCCTCACTGCTGGATTTCTGCAATTGTATCACTCAGAGTGTCTTGGAGAAGAACCCGATGGGTCTTATAACATAATTTGTACTAGTTTGGTTGTTATTCTGTGAATAGTAGTAGTAATATTTTTTTTAAAAAAGACACATAATTTTGTGGATGTAAGTCCACTTATAGCTTCAGGGAGCCGGAAGAACAGAAGAGTATCAGCTTTTCTTACTCTGGTTGCTCTAAGCCTTTCTATCAGCTGAGAGCAAGTCCTTGCCAGCACTATTCCTCACCTGTCACTGAGTATCAGTTTGGGACGTCCAACAAGTCCTTCTAAAATATCATATTAAATTGATTCTGACAGTTAAAAATAAATTTATGGGGGAGGACTGGATGGTACCCAGTTCTGAGTGTTGGCATATTGAGTCTTCTGTCTTGAGGTCAGTAATACGGAACTGGCTTAGGCTGGTAGTGATGGAGAGCAGACACTTTGGGTTGTCTCTCTGAAATGAGCGGTTGATCTCCAAATACTGCCTAACAAACAGGTATCTGTGCTGGAGGAACTGATAACATAATTATCTAATGGGTGAACTGAAGAAACAGTTGAGGAACTGAATCAGCAGGGCATTGCTGCTTGGCCATGGACATGAAAACCTGGCGTGTTGCATTTGTAATGCTGCTTCTGCCAGCATTAAACTTTTACGTGAAGTTAATTCAAACTCTTCTGTAAATGCAGGTGTGGAAAAATATATTTAAAATACTAATGTAATGTTCCTATTCTGTATCACGTTCTAGGAGTGTGATCTCTAACCATGAAACTTTCCCTGATGTAAACAGTACATCAGTGGCAAATTGATACTTTGAGAGCAATGTGGAAGGAGGGGATGGAAATGACGAGGTTATTCTTAGTATTTCTCAAGCCCATTCTGAACAATGAGGACGCTCAGGGCAGGGGCTGCGGCGTGCAGAGGAAACAGGCGGGGTCATTCTGATGAGAAAAACAGGCTTGGGTGCGGTGAATGTCGTTAAAGGACTTTAGTGTGCCAAGCTAATAGCCTCAGAAAGGTAAGGAGGTTGATTTGAGGATTTTGTGTAGCGCTAGCTCTCCTTGCTTTTTATCAACCTTCACGTTCTTGAAATCCTTATTCAGTTGTCCCTCATTTTAGCAAATTGAATGTGGAAGCTGATAAATATGGCAGGTGATTGATTACCAGGCAATGGGGTATTTATTTTTTTTAACAGAGTGTACTTCAAGAGGAGGAAATTGCTAAAGTCCTCAAAACACACAGTTCTTTTAAAGCAAAGTATACTATAATGATAACACGAAAATAAAACACTCTCTGGATGTATCACAGTCAGTTTTCCCTGAATTAAGTCTTTTATTTGTGGCATTTTTTTCAGGGATGAATAAAGGCAATATTCTTTCAATAAATTCTGAAAAATTACAGTGTATCAATGCAGCTGTACCTTTGTGATGTTCTTATGGTCGTTTAAAGTTATTTTTAATTGTTACTAGGAAAATAGTAATCTTTTAAAATATTCTGCAACTCCTGGTGATATGTGTCACTTGTATTTGGTGTTCTTGGAAACTTGTCACGTGAGATTTTGTTTTCTCAAGTAGAATATGCTTTTTTAAAATGTCAGTTTTGTCAAAGTAAGGCTAAACAAACTATTAGCTAAACCTAATGAGCTAATTAATTTCTTCCAAAGCATATTTGTGATGAACTACTTAACTAGGTAGGCTGAAAGTGCATTGCAGGACAGACGCTGGCTTTTTACCCTGGACCACAAGTAGTCAGAAATAAATGTAACCTTGTTCATCTGAATATTTGACCTTTTTAGTAAAATAGCTTATTGATACAGATCACAGATTTTTCTGTGTAACTGGTACTATTTACTCTTCTCATCAAACTCACATTTCATGGGTTTAACTAGAAGAGATATTAATTTAAAATTAAATTCTACTTTTTGTGGTAATCCAAGCATGCATTTAGAGTATTAATTGTCATTTTAATAATTTATACTGTCGGTATATATACTACCATTGATTTGTAAAATTTGGTGAGGTATTTGGTGTGCATAACACCAGGTGTAGGTTAGTTTTTAAAAGCAATCTAATATACTGGTGTATCTGAAATCTGCTTGGGGTATTTCTTCCAGCCTATGGACAGCAGCTGATTATCAGGACACCCAAATGGTTTTCCCCCCTTGTCCTTGGCTGTGATGCTGGGGATCTGGTGGGGCAGAAGCAGGCCAGGCAGACAAGGAGAGCTGTTTCAGGACAGATCCCCTGTTTGTCAGATCGCAGCTGCTTCATTTGTAGGGCTGGGCAAGGGATTGAAGTCCTCTATTACCAGTATTCTTGCTGCTGCTTTTTGAGTGGTTATACTTTGATGCTGTCAGTGTCTTCCTTGGATGGCTCAAGATCAATTCAGAGATGAAAAATGGGGAAAAAAAAGGTTTAATGCTCAGGCATTCAGTCTCACAAGTGAAGCACCTGAGATTGCTTGTCATGATGACCTCTTCTGAGAAAACACAGTATTTTTCTCTAGCTGAAATATTTATCTACACTCTGATTGTGTGCCTCCAACTTCTGCGTCATGTAGACCCTCCCTGTCGATTCGATCAGGTGTATTTCTGAAGTTCTTGCACAGTTTCCTCTTTTAATGTATAAATTCTCACAGTAAAGATGACTTTGCTGTCTGTCACATTGCTAACGTTGCTCCTCAAGCATGCCCCCTCAGCAGACAGTGAGATGTGCCTGTGTCCCTTTTATTTCCTCTCTGTCCTTCCCACGAAAACGTGCTAGATGTGGTGTCTGTGCTGCACTGAAAGACTGTTCTCTGAGGAAGCAATTGCGACAGTTATTTCAGGTTGTTCACAGAAACCCTCAAGTGACGTGGGTTTTGGGGCTGTACGACCTTTTGTTGGTGTTCTAGCCGTTCCCTGGCTTTATCGCATCTCCCTGTGGTTATCAGCCTCTCGTCTGAGGAGAGCTGCTGCTCTGCACCATCTGGGCTGCTTTGTGGCTCAGAGAGGAGGCAGCTCAGCAGTGTGGAGGTAGCATCAGTATAGAGTCCTGAGGTTTATTCCTTTTCATTTTTCCTAGTTTATTTTTTTTTACAGAGTTTTTTGTTTTCCTTTGTGCCTCGGTTTCCATGAATACAAAGTAGAGTTAAATTCTCAGCAGTAATAACGAAGGCTATCTGTAAACGTTAAACTGAGAGTGCCTGTGAGTCACGTAGTGATTGTGAAAACCATTAATACAGTACGTATTGGAAAGAGATGATGATAGTGCGTCGGGCTGTTGAGTCACTAAAAAGCTATGCCCAATGTTTCGATTAACTTCCATGGGTTTGGCTTGAGGCAGCAAAGGTGAGCAACACTGGGAGCTTTGGTTGCTGCTGCTCTGAGCTGGTGGGGCATTGCTTAAGCATTTCGTAGAATCATAGAATGGTCAGAGCTGGAAGGGACCTTAAAGATTGTTGAGTTCCAAGCCCCCTGCTGTGGGCAGGGGCACCTCCCACTTCCAGGGATGGGGCATCCACAACTCCTCTGCACAACCTGTTCCAGTGCCTCACCACCCTTTCTATTTCAGTTTCTGATCAGGGTGTGTTTAAACCTGAAGTGTAGGGTTCAGAAGCAGAATAATCATACAGACTAACCTGCTTTATGTGATTTCTAGGAGGTTGTGAGATTGGAGTAGAGAAGGTCATCATGCAACCCTGTGCTTGACCTGGAGAGACTCAGTGGCAGATCCTGACAGTAGAGAGAGACGGTCACTTTTGTTGCTTGAGTCCATCCTGCAAGGCAGTGTTAAGGTCTCCTGAATCTCCCTTCGTTGTACTGGACTCCTTCCTCCCCCAGCTAGTTCCCATGCCTGCCTCTAGTTAGCAAGGTTTACTACTTTGGCTAGTCCTAAGGGGTTTCTTTTGGCGTTGGTGTTAAGTACTTGTTGTGATATTAATTAGGATAAATGATCTGTTAACTATCCTGCTAATATGTTTTTGTATTTCAGAAGTTTTATCATCTGTAATTTAAGTATTACAGTCCCTGCAGCATTACATACTTGCTTTCTTCTGGTAGACTGTGAACTGAATAGGAATTTGTCCTACCCTCTTTCTGTTATCTCAAATTTGTCATCAGCTAATTGTTCCAAAAAATCTGACGTCAGTATTTAATATTCTTATGTTTTATTTTCCAAAGTTCTGCAGTTGGTGTATGTTTAGAATAGAACAGAGGGAGTGTTTAGCGTGGATTACCACGTCAAAGATAAATAGTCTGTACGAGGCAGTATTTGAAGCAGATAGAAAAAGAAGGGAATGTACTGAATCTTGTTCCAGAGCCATTGGACCTGAGGATTTTGGGGGTTGTTGTTTGGTGGGGTATTTTTGTTTTGTGTCGTGAGGTTTTTTTTGTCTGGTAGTTCCTTTCTCTTTTTTATTTTTTTCTTTTTTATTTTTTTTTTCTTTAGTTGGAGGTTGCCTGAGCTCATCTGCATTTTGGAGGGATAAGCTTTCATTGTGGCCTGCATACTTTTGGCAACAAGCAGTTTGTTTCAGTAATTAAGTGTCCACTGTTCACTAATGTCTTTTTAAAGCAGTATGAAAATGTTTTATTTAAATCATAGGAATTTTCTTGGGTATCAGTTGTCTTATATAGTAGTCTAATAACCAAAATAAAACTTGAATATTATGTGCTGGAGTAGTCTGCAAAGCGTATTGCCAAATGTTCACAGGTGGCATTTGGCATATTATGGCTCTAGTTAATGTATATGATTTGACAAATTATCATTGGCAGCTTCAGCAGCTTCTGTTTAAATGCACAGTCCTCTCACGGTAGTTCTCAGGGTCCAGATTCCAGCAGTTGGATCTTAGTCTCCAGGCCCAGCAACAACTAGTTTTTCTTCTTGGCAGAGATTTGAGAAATTCTGTAGCTTTTGCAAGAATCATCTTGGCGTATTCCCAGACGAGAACGGACTCAGAGTTCAGCACAGGATTTATTTCAGAAGAAAAAGACCGAATCAAAACAAAAAACGTTTTGGCTAATTATTTGGTTATTTTTAAATAATGCATCATTAAATAAGAAATTATTGCCACCTGGAAAGAAACCCTGTATATATATTTTGGGGTTTGAAATATGTACCCCAAAGACATTAACTGAATACCTAATGGGCTATTTGGGGTTTAAAGTCACAAACAAGTTCTGCCATGCAGATTTTAAGGAGCAATGAAGCTAGGTGCTGTGGTTAATTATAACATCACAAACGGTTCATGTGCAAAAGGTTATTTTTGTAATCGTAATGGCTGTGGTCCGTGTTTGTTACATGAAAGCCAAGGGAGTCAGTTTGAGAAGTTGATGGCAGATTTCTTGTAAAACTTCCTCCTTTCTTGTGGGTATGTGGATTTGTCAACCTCTAGTTGAAGACATAAAGCAATTTTAAATATCAGCTAACAGAAAAGAGGTGATGTTCAGCTTCAGATTTAAAAAAGAACTTAATTGTTCAGTTTACACTTACCACATAACTCATGTTGTTCTACCTACAGCACTGTGTGTGCTCAAATATTTTGAATTCTAAAAGTGCTTTAGTGTGCTTTTGGCTTGTCTTGCCTTTGGTTGGCATGAATTGAATTTCATGCTTTTCTTTCATAGCAGAAGACCTACATGCAGAAATCCTTGTGTTTTATTACTGACTGGATGAAGAATATGGTTTGTTTGTTGGGTTTTTTTATTCTACCCTTAATAAAATGTTGAAATATTTTGAAACAAGGCCAACATACAAAATTATACAAGGGTTCTGTGAAAATTATATTCTCTTCCTGCTAGGGATTTGGAGACTGGGACCAACTGCTCCCTTTTCCAGGTAAACATTGACGGGGAAGAACAAGTGCAAAGAAGAGAAAGGAAGATGTTTATCTTTGTGGGGAAAGAGGAAGCAGTGCTGCTTTTGCTGTTGCTTACAGAAATAGTTGTTCAGCAGGACAGAGAAAGTTAGTACATTGATCAATAGATATGAGTAAGATCTAAAGACAACAAGTAGTTCCAATAAAAAGTAGCTGTTGAGTGTATTTGACTACAGCTTTGCTTTGAGAGAAGCCAGCTGGAATAGTTGCATCAGGTCAGCGATTAAAAATGATTGACAATGAGAGAGTTAACCAATCTAAAAGTCGGTGTTAAGTTTCATCACTCAAAATCCATTTTGAGTGATGAAACAGCATGTGGAGCAGAGCGCAGCTGTCATAACCATCATTGCAGATTTTCTGCAGGTTGAGGGAAGGCTGTTCTGCTTTGACTTACGTACTCCATATCCTTGGAAGGTTTCCTTCCCGGCTAAAAGGGCTCTTTCTAATGCCTAAGCCACTCCTTCAGGCTGGAGCTCGGCCAGCGGAGGTGGCACGCATTGCCAGGGCAGGCCATGGGCACACAGGGTTTGGCTGGTAGCCCAAAGCTGAGCACAAGAGAATGAAGCTGCAACCTGTTTAAGAGCTGGGGAGGTGGAAGAAGCCTGAATCAGAGTGGAAAAAAGGCAGGACTTCTGCTGTTGCGGAGCAGAGCTTGAGAGTGTGTCAGAGCTATTGAGATGGGAACTTGGGGTTGGAAATTAAACTGCATGCAGATCAATTATTTATAAGGCCTTCCTAATTTATTTTTTGGGGAGAAGTGTGTGTTCTCATGAACTGTGTAGATTATTCCAAGAACTGTAAAACCTCAGATGAACACCACAGCACTTCGTGGTTCCAGGGAGAAATATTCTGGGAAACTTGTAAAACAATGTTGAGGATTGAACTGTCATGAACAAAATGGTTTGGGTTGGTTTTTTGCCTTTTTTTTTCTTTTTATCCCCCCCTCCCCCCTTCTTTCATGGAGGCACATACTTGCAAGTGGCACAGACTGTACCCTCTCATCCCACCAGCCAACTCTCAAACAACTGCTGCGCTTGGAAGAGAGAGGATTTGCACACAGTCTTTTTTTTTTTTTTTTCTCTGTAAGTGCAGCCACAAAGGTCAGATAGGAAATCTCATTAGTAACCATCAATTACATTATTCTTTTGGCCAAGATACCACTGCTCACAGCACCAAGCTGTGCAGCACCTGGCTGGGGCAGCAGCAAGCAGTGGGTGCAGGCAGGAGGATGGCAGCTTTGGCCAGAGCTGGTGTTCAGCACAGCTGGAATTAAATGGTTTGCAGTCTGGGTGTGTGTATGTCCGAAGAGGGGAAAGAGAGGACACAGGGGAATAGCTAAAAAGGGAAATGTGAAACAAAGAACTGAAGTAAAAATACGTATAAAAAGAAATGGATGAAGACAGTGAGGAGGAAGCTAAATAAGGAAGATAAGAGAAGTGACCTTGCAGGAGGGAGGATGAAGTAGGTATGATGAAGGTTTTATTGCTCCGTTTTGAGGGGAGAAAGCTGGAAGAAAGGAGAGGTTTAGCAGGACAAAGCAAACAAAAGGTTTTTTTACTAGTTTTTCCTTTCTTAACATTTTGTAGCAGTGCTATTAGTGTGGTTTGTGTAATGTTGTGGTGTTCTTGGTTATGGTACATTGTGGTGGGTGGTGGGAAGGAACAACGAGGCATCCTATTTGAGACAGCTCTTCTGGCTATATCAGGCACTGACCATTGAAGAAAGATATGGGTGTATGCATGTGTGTGCACTTGTTAATGGGTCATCTTATGTTTGTTGTCTTACATGTTCCCCTTACTGTTTTGTGGGGGTTTTTTGCTGGACTTTTCAAGTTTATTTAAAAATTCTTATTTTCTGTACTCTAAACAATACTTTCTTTTAGAGAGTGGGAGGTGCATAGAATGTACAGGTAGTTTTCATGCAGCTTTTACAGTAAGAGGAATTCCCACTAGTTCTCTACAAGGAGAGAGAAAAAAAAAAAAAAAAAAAGGTTGTACTTTAGATGGAAGAAGGTTCCAGTTTCCCACGCTGGACCCACATAAAAGCAGTGTTTTGTAGGAACTTCTTCATCCGCCACTTCAGGAAAAGTAGGCAGCATTCGGAATATCATGTTCCTGCATCCAGCAATAGTGCACCAAAGGGTAACCAGATGTGTTTCTGAGTGTTGTGTTTTTAAAAAAAAAAACTTGAGACAATGTTATTCTTACAAAAATAAAAGATACAGGTAACATTTTGGTTTTTAGGCACAGCTACAAAGTAGACAGGCTGCTATCTAGTTTACTTAGGCATCCTGTCAAGTAATTTTCATTTGTTATTTCTTTACTCGTTCATTTTTGATCACCACTTTGCTGGCTTTTTAAAACCAAATTTCCAGGTAGTGACATGATGCTGCTTTGGATTTTTTTCTTCCAAGCAATATGATCACTTAAAATCTAACATTTGATACACATAGTCTACAAACTGTGTTTTTAAAATATTACCAGAAGAGGGAGTGTATAACATTTTGTATACAGTGAAACTTGTAAGTTTATTGATGAATAGCAATCAATAACTGCATGACTTTATATAATGAGTTAAAAAAAAATAAAATTGCAGTCTGAAATTCACTTTCAAAAGAGCACAATTAATGCTAACATTTTAAGCTCCTCATTAAGCTTAATTAATGCTAAATAATTATATCCAAGTAATGTAAATGGCCTTGAAGTCAATTCAGATTCCTAAATGTTGTGTTGTGTCTACCTGTAACAAAGAGATTCAAACAACTTTTCAGTAGCTGTTGTGGATTAGCTCTTGCAGCACTCAGCTCTGTAAGAACTCCATAACAATGTGAAACTTGAAAACAATTACAAATATAGTTTCAAAATGTAGAAAACAGCAAACAGAAATAGATAAATAGGATATGAAATTTTACATAAGTCTGTGATACTGTTACTGGCTAAATATACCGTCATTAGCGATCTTGGACAGTAACAGCCAAAATGCTTCCAAACCCTGTTGTCTGCTATTGGTGAAACAAAAACACAATGTGGTGCTTGTATGGAAAATCAATATCTTTACTTTATAATTTATGTAGATGTTCCTCCGGTTGTCCTGCAGCAGGGCAACAGGCTAATCCTTTGAAAAACAGCAAATTGATGTGGGACAAAAAGCCATCAGTGTGTCTAATATGTAAACTCCCAATAAACTTTACCTATTCTGCTGTCTCATACAACTTCTACAATGTCCGAGAGCACTGCTGGCCACAAAGATTGCAATTACGTTTTAACTTATTTCCCTTGGTTGTATTAGAGACAGAAGAGCCATCGTGAAGAGAATTTTGTCCTCTTTTCCATTCCCCAAATAATGAGTTGCCCTTGTTAGTATGAAAATCTCACTCTTTACACTGTTTTGTGAAGGATGCAATTAGACCAGGCTCCTGGAGAGCTGAAGCAGTTCCTACATAACTGAGTTTTTCCTCATTGTTTGGCAAGATTGTCAGAAAAATCTTTAACTTAGGATTCTACATAAAGTAGCTTTTCTCAAGGAAGCCTTCGCTTTTAACCAGATCGCCTTCTTATGTTCGTACCCTGTAGGATTTTCTTCCTTAGCCATGCAGAAGTTGTATTGTGCCTTGTCCTCTATGGGTGACCCTGCAGGTTGCACTGAACCCGTTTGTCGTGTCTGGTGGTGGGAAAGGGCTGTGTGTTTCTGCGGTGCTATGCCTAATTCTGTGGGGTAGGTAGAAGGTGTAACCCTCTGTGTGCCCTTCCACCTCTGAAAGCTTGAGGCTCAGATGTTTATGGGTTGTTTGTAGAGCTGGATTTGACCTGGTCCAAAGCTTTGTGTGATATACTTGGATGGTTTTAAGAGCTGTTCGTTAGTGTCTGTAGATATTCACATGGAATTTATAGCTCCTTTCCTTGCTAAGAGGAAAATTGGCTGTGTCTCATTAGTTATTGTGCGACTGAAGTCTTCGTTTGAGTTCGTAGGCTGAGTATTTGATGTTCTGCTGTATTAGGGTGGACTCAGTGAAGTAATTGTCTTAATTTCTTTCACTTTTCTAGATCCTAATGAGAAGCCTTACAGTACTTAGTAGGGCTCTGGCTGTTCTCGTCATTGGCGAGGGACGAGCTAGCACTCATTTTCTTTGGTTTCATTTTGGCTTACAGCCTCTGAGGAGCCACACGTAACCATGTATACACCTGGACACATGCCATATTGGCCCTCTCCTGGCCCCTAAGGTCAAAGGAAAGGTTTTAAAACAGCCACAGTCCAGTCCCCTCCCCAACATAGTGCCATGTACTCTTTGACCAAAGGTCGTCATGTGGGTCACGAAGCTGTCCACCAGCCAGCTTCTAAAAATACCCGTGATTGCTTTGGTAGTCATAGAAGTGGTATAAGTTTATGTATGTCCATAGTATCGTAAGGCTTGATGCTCACATCTTGCTTGTCACGACTGAGAATCACAGCTAGTGTCACTTAATTTTGATGGTGGCCAGTTCCTTTCTCCATCCAACATGTTCTCCATAGGATCGATCAGTGTTCAGAATGAGGATGGGTACTGACCTGTAGGACCATACCCATCACCTTTTCCTGTGACTACAGGAATGTCCCTGGGGAGGCTGGAGGCTTGGCAGGTTGCGAGGGCATGCTGAAAGCCCTGACAAGTTCCTGGGCTGCTTTCTGTTTCCTTTGCCCTGGCCTGGTTGTCCAGGTGGCAGTGGTCCACAATAACTGTGACCGTACGCTTAAAATCTAATGTACTAAATGTCTTTTTCTGGTTTTTAGTCCCTGAAAATGGCATAACCGTATATATAATACATTTTCATCTTCTGCTTTCTGTGTGTACAGATGTACAATATGAGTAGCACTTATATTTTATATTTCTGGTATAAACAAGCACGTTGTGTAAGTGGAGTTGTGTAAGGCATAAAATGCTGTCATTTGATTTTGCACCAACAAGCCTGTCAAGTTGTTCCTCTGTGCTCAGCCATCCATTTTATTTTGGACTCACTCCACTTTTCTGAAACCTGAGGAACTTCTAAGCATGCCCACTTGAAAAAGAAAACACCAAAACTAGAAATCTTGCCCAAGATATTTTATATTTGTGTTTTCTGTAGGATGTAAGACATTCCAAAGTGGCAGCTGCCAGAGAGAAAAATCCACTGATTTCAAAATCCATCGCCCCATGGTTCTGGAGGTTTCGTTCGTGGTGGTACTTTGAAGCACTCATCCCCAGATTCAGGAAGAAAGACATATGAAGCCTTAAATACAAGTCAGCAGCGCTACTTTGTGTGTGATTTTGCCATTCCCTTCACTAAGGCTGGTTTTGTGGTGTCACACAGTGTATGGCAGTGTTATTTCCGTGCGCCCATTGTAGCAGCAAAGTCAGTTTTCCAAGTAGCCATGCTGGGGTTCTCAATTGATCAACTTGAAGAAATTTGCTGTTGGCTCAAGGCCCATTATTCTCTTCCTTCCAGGAAGAGTAATAATAGTAGCCAGTAACCAAACAATCTCTTTAAAGCAAAATATTTACAACAAAATCATGTTAGACAGTACTAAATGTAAACATAAGCAGACTGGAGTGTAAACAAGGCCAGCTTATGCAGTGTTGATATCAATCAGATTAAATTCCTTGGAAATCTGAATTATTTTTTATGTAACCCTCAAAACTTCTAGAAACTTGCAAACTGATCGTTACCCCAGCTCACAACATGTTTTTTTGTCATCCCGTTTCTCAGGCCTCCAGCCCGTTCCCTGGGATCAAGTCATACTTTAATTCTTGCTGGTCCTCGCTCCATTAATTGCAGGCTTTGGCAGAGGAAGGTTTGTGGTTTGTGAGACTGTCAGGTCTTTGAAGGGATGGTTTTGCTCTTTGTTACGGAGAGAGCAGATGGTGGGGAGGCTGGAACGGAGTGGTGAGGATTGGGGGAGAGGGCAGGGACGCTTTCTGCTGTGGCAGTGTGAGCTCCCACCAGCCAGCTGAAAGTGATTGTGAAATTGGTGCCTGAGATTGCTGAATTTTGAGAAAGGATAAATAAGTTGTTTGGCGTACAGTGGAGATAAAACCTGGTTGTCTGTGGCTTTGTCCTGTGTGTTTTGACGCTGGTCTCCCTCCTGCTGTAACACCTCCTACTCAGTGCACATACATAGCTTCAGGTTTCATGGCATGTTTTGCCTGTTGTTGTTGTTTTGTTTGGTTTCTTTATTTTTGCCTGATAGTTTATTAAGACATATGCATGCCACAAGCTAGGATGGAGTGTACAGGTGGTGACTGGCCAGTGAAGATCTTCCTGCCTTTTTTTCTGCAAGAGCACTGAGAGGTCCTACCTTTACTCTCTGAATGCTGATATTAATACTAGTGATAAACCCCAGTATCTTTAAGAATTCTGGTGGTGGTGGGAATTGAAGGGCACACCACCTCAAATCCAGCTCTCCAGTTTTCTTAAAATTAACCTGTTGTTTCAAAATATAGAACATTAAAATGTAGACAAGCGGAAGGAGACATGGTGGAGCTACATTTATCTCACTTCACAAAACCAGTCAAGAAAATATAATGTAAGTGAAAGATTAAAAGTTCTCCAGCCAGTCTTAAAAACAATTTTCTTGGCAACACAAAATGTGCAGAATACTTCAAGTTGTAGAATGATTTTCTTTCTTTTTTTTGGCGTTTCTGAATGTTACGCACTGCTCATTCATAGCAGGGTGCTGCTGTATGTGTGTGCACAGTGATGGCATCACACGTGATATAAATATCTTTTCATGGTATGCGTATTCAATGAGGAAATGAAGGAGTGGATGACTCTGTTCTTTACATTACCTTAGTAGTAGGGAGCAAACTTTCTTTCCATTGCAATGCTTTCAACACTGTTCAGGCTGTCCTCCTCCAATGATCTTGCAATACCGAAGACCTGGGAATTGGGATCTCTGAAGTGATGTGCATTGAGCCTGTTCTCTCCCTTCTGCCTTTCCTGCACTGACGTCCAAGCTGGAGTCCCATCACTTTGACTTCCTTCCCTGGGAGCGAGCAGGATGTGCAAGTGTATGCCCCTTTGCGCGTATAGCTGCAGAAAGCATTGCCACAGCTTGCAGGGCTAATTTTAGGCCTCTGAACTTGTATTAACTGATGATTTAAGTGTTTATATACAATCTAACGCTGTTGGTGTTTTGGGGGAATTTTTTTAAAATGACTTTTAAGTAGTGTTGATTGAAAATAAAACTGCTTGCAATATTCAGTACCAGGAAAAGAACTTAGTCATTTCATTGCCTTTTTTACTACGTTCAGTAAGATTACTTTTGCATTTGTCAGGGTACAACTGCAGCGTGTGACTTAACTGTGGCACATGCATCAGTCCTCATCAAGGTGAAAAACCCCATGCATATTTACTGTATAAAATTACTGAGAAGCCCTAAGTCATTGGGAAATAGTAAATGAAAACAAGCTCACAGATTGAGACGGTTGGTGTATCTGCTGCTGCTCTAACATAGGGAAGCAAAAAATCCCGTTGCATTCTCTCTTGGCCATTGTGTGCCTTCCCATGGGTCGCTGCTGTTTTCTCCCTCTCTGAATGTTCCGTCATGCCTCTCCCTTCCATTCCAGCTCCTGCCTTGATGCCCAGTTGCTGGGGGTTTCTTAGCAATTGGGCTCTTTGTCCTTCCTCTCCCTCAGAAGGAAGACAGCTTTCTGTTTTGTTCCACATGAGAATTAAATTGCCTGATCTTCGTCAGTTTATTTGTGGAAAAAGCGGAAAAAAAAAAAAGTTACTCGCCTTCTTGATCCTAAAGTAAGACGAGACCAAATCAAAGACTAAGAAAAGATAAATTCTAGCTGGTAAGATAAGAAAAGCATCAGCGCTGGTTCCCCACAAAGTGGTTTTAAAGTCAAGAATTTTGTGAACCACTAAAATCTGTTGGAGACGTACCCAGTTTTAATTATGGGTGTCAAGTAGGAGAGTATACAATAAAAACAAGTCCTCCCAAAACACACATGTCTCTGGTACTAATTTTAGCAGTGGAAGGAGATGTCTTTTAAAAACAGAGTAATCCAAGGAAATGTCTTTGTGTTCCTGGATTGTTCTGTACAATTAATGTGCAGGTGACATGAGCTGTCAGCTTCTCTGGAAATTCAGAGCGAAAGAGGAACTGGTTGCTGCCTCATGTTCTGAGTGTGTAGACACAGGAAAGATAGTACTTAGCATTTGTAGTTTGAGATTTGGTATTCGTTTCTGAGCTTGTTAATGAGAGAAGTAGTCTCCAGGTCTCTGTGTTCCTTTAAACAAAGAAAAAAAACCAACCCAAACAAAATCCAATCTGCTGAAGTGGTGTTCCCTGCTTCTCTTTAACCCTTATTAATGAAAAGAAAAGTAATAAGCTGACACGCTGATACTAATACACAAAGGCGTTTGTGCAAGCCAGCTGCCTTTCCTCTCGGGAAACTTTATTTGATTGAAAAAGTGACTTGCTTGGTGTTAAAAATGAATTTGTGTGAGGAAAAACCAGTAATTTCAGCTTTGATTATTGTAACTTAAACCAAGAGCAAAAGCCACAAGCCGTTCCTATTTTTTTATTTATTTTTTTTTTGTCCACAGATACACTATAATTTTTATGAGTGTTTACTTAGAAGTGGTCCAGAAATTAGTAATTAGGTAAAGATTGGATTTTAGTAGCCGTGCACTGACTTTGGGTGGAAAGCAGGCCTTGACGTGCACACCTCAGGGTCGGGAAATTTAGGACGATGAGACCTATCTGGAAGATCAGGGCAGAAAATAACTAGAGTGAGTGTGTACCTTTGGAGAAGAGCACCAGAAGTGTCCTTTGGGGTGGCAGTAGCTGTGTCCCCCTGGGCCACCAGCATCCTTAGGAGATGCAGCTCTGGAGATGCTGGATGTCTCCGAGCTGGGTGATACAGTCGCAAGGAACCATCCCAATGTGGGGTGATAAGCATGCTTGCTGGCATGCTCCTGGCAGCTCACCAGCAGAATCATGGAGGGGATTAGCCTCCATCCACATGGCCTGCCACTGTGGCCGTATCTGATGTGTACTGATGCCACCTCGTTGGCTCCAGTGCTCACAGTCAGCAGCAGGCTTCCAGGAAAAGCTGAAGCTGGCCAGAGGCCCAGGGGGCAACCGTTTGCCACAGGGTGCCTGAGGCTGACCAGAGCTGGTGGTGTTTGCCCGTGGGTGTTGCAGGACCTTGGCACAGTCCGGCAAGTGTCATGGGTCATCTTGCAGCGAGGGATTAGGTACTGTGAGTGGCTGGTGTGAGCCTGGCTGAAATGTCACCTGGGTGGCCTGGCCCCGCTCCAGACACGGTCTGCAGAGACTTGAAATCCCCAAAAAAGCTCTCCAAAGCCACAGCTCCGGGGGGTGAAGTGGAAAGGGAGGAAACGGCAATAAAAATGTAGACAGCCGATTGCAATCCTGTCAAGCCTCTGGATGGATTGGCGACCGTTAATAGTTAATCAAAGTGCTAATTAAAGAAAGAAACTATTAAGAGCGTGTTCGTTTTAGCTTGTTCTCCTGAGTGCTCTCATCCGTGTAATTTATAAATCAGAGAGCAAATACATTCCTTGGTACGGCTCTGCGGATGGATGGCTGTGGGCAGCGTGCTCTGTGCCGTTACAGCTCCGTTTCGGAAGAAATGGGAGACGCAGACACAGCTTGGACGTGTCAAGTGCAGTTGTGTTTTTATTTGAAAGGTTAAACTCGCACAAACATTTTAGTTAGCACATCCTAATTACGGCATTGCTTGGGTCTTTCAAAATGTAACGTGAAAAGGCTGGTTTATTTAATTTTCAAAGAGGTTATTACGCAAGCACAGTAGGTTCGTGCCCTCGTTTGACTGTATTAGTGATTTCTGTGAGACTTTGCTGTGCTAATGCTTCTGTAAAATTTTAATTAGTGTATAGTTAACATGGTCGATGTTTTTAAACATGAAAACAGTTGTTTTGTGCCAGTTGTGATTGACCAGTGTTAATGAAATAAGCTGTTATGATTCTTTTTTATAATTGAAAAATTACTAATGCCTAAAAATATTAAATCAGTGTAAAATAACATGAGGATCTGACCTAAAACACTAAACCAAAGTATTTATTCTCTGTTATTCATTGAAGTTACAGATTAAGTATTTATATTCCAAAATATTTCAAATTTGGGAAAATTACTCAACTCCTGAAACATCTTTTAAAAGTACTGCAATTTGCCCTACCACAGCTTTGCTTCCTGTCTTCGTTTGCCATCCTGAAAAGGTTTCACGTTTCTTGTCTTTAAAGACTTAGACAGAAAACGAGGTGTCAGCTAAGCAGGCAGGAACTCAACCTACATCCCTCATGCTGTTCTCGTTTCCGCACAAGTTTTTCCTGGAAGTGGGTCCTGACTGTAGGTACCAAGGCTCCGTAACACTTCTGTCTCCTGTAGTGAAGTGAATGGGTTGGTGCTGTATGAGACAGAGGTGAGAGATGGGTAACACCAGAGATGGTGACTGAAGCGTCCTTCTCAGCTCCACCACTCAGTGGTTCCTCATCCTGCCACATGCAGTTAACACCCTAGGGAGAGGATGGGCTGTTGTAGGTGGTGTGTGGCTGCTTCTAAATAGCCATGTACATGCTTATCTCTTTTTTTTTGTTTTGCTTTGTTTGTTTAATCTTACAAAGCTTTCATGTTGCATGGCAGTGGATGCCACTTACTAGTCATGCAGTACGTAAGAAAAATATTTGTGCTCATCGTCTTTTTATCCTGTTGCTCCTTAATGACAGAATCAAAGAATGTGATTTATTCGGCTGACACTACTATTTTTGTATATCCTGTGATATTTCCTCTTATTCTCCTGTTCAAAACAAAGTCAGTTCACTCTTCTTGATCTCTTTCACATGGAGAGCTTTCAATTTCAAGTCTTACAATTATTTTTTTTTTTAACATCCAGCTCCAGAAACTTATCAATTAGCCTGTAACCCCCTTTGTGTTTTGGTTCACTAACAGCTCTTAAGCAAGTCTTCAATGTCAGCGTAATTTTTTTGTAGCGGTGCAGAATCTGAAAGTCAACATATAATGATTGAGGTTTGCTACATGTAAAGAAATAGCTACAGGGGAAAACATTAAAATTCCTGATTGTGGCGTGAATAGAAGTGCTAGTAAGATGAAAGCTAGACAGGCATTTGAATAAGTGAACTCATCTTGAATACGTTAGACAATATTATAATACCAGGTGATAAGGTCTTGTAAGGAGTATTTTTGGTGCTGACGGGGAAGTACCTGCTGTTAAAGGTGTAAGCCTGATTTCTAGAAAATAGGCAGAGAGGGAAAAAAAAAAATCAGAAATTAGGTGGTGGTTCTTCCCTTAATTCTTTATTCCCAAGCTTTCAACACACAGTTCTTTATTAAACTTCTGTTTATTCCACTTGTAATAAAAAGTTTGGAATAATGGAGGTTTTTTTATTTTTAATTTTCTGTGTGTTTGTTTTGAAAAACATTGAAGCTTTTCTTTAATGTCATTAATGTCATTCAGGGTAAGAATAAATGAGAGAACCATTTCCTATCTGTATTTTTGAGGAAGCTGACCCATACTGCATCTTGATACAATTCTGATCTGTGTCGGTTATTTTTGTTTATTATAATTTCCCAAATAACAATATTTTTTTAATAGCAAACAAAGATTTATTCAATACCTGGTTTTTAATCAGACAGTGCAGGTATTGTCATGTCATCAACAGGCTCCACAGAGATTAGTGCTCATGATGGGGACATTATAATCTCTTCGTGGCCCGATTACCATCTAAGACACTCCGCTGTTCTTCCGTAATAACTTTGCAGTTTATATTCCAGCACTTGCCAGATTTACAAGACGGATACCAACCCAAAGGTCCAGAGCCAGCTCCCTGGTGAGAAATCTGTTCTTTCCTCTACCTCCTGAAAGTTGCTCGGGAGAAGTGTACCAAAAGTTTGATCCTGGATGTTACACCAGAGTGGTTTTGAGATGTTGAAGCCCTAGTGTTTGGCTTTACCTGAGCAAAGAGAGGGGGATGGAGAAGGATGGGGACAAGATCCTCCTCTGGGTGACCAAGGGGGACCTCCCAACAGTTGGTCTCCCTGGTTCTATTTTGCTTCTGATTTTGTTCTGTGAATAACTTAATATCTTGCATCTATTGGTTTTCCCACGTTGCTCTTAAGGGTTTTACTGGTCTCCAGGAAGCTCTGAATAGCTGAAACAAACCTGACAGGAGCATCCCTAATTCAGGTTTGTCACTGGGAGCTGCAGGACAAGGCAAAACTCTGTCTGTAGGCTTGGGGTGGCAGTATGTATCGGTTGATGCTTCAAAGGCTGGTTTACATCTCTCAGGGGCAAGCCCTGTGTATTTTAAAGAGGGATCTTAAATCCTGTGGAAATTGATTACAGAACTACTCGTGCGCTGAATACAAGGGGTTTTGAAAGGATTAGTAACAAATATGGAAAAATTGAAAAACTAGCTTTAGTGGTGGGTAGAGAGTTGTGGATAGGCAGCAGTGGAAAATGGGCAGAGATGGTTTATTTAAATAAATTTTATTTTGCTGCGTTCTTAATAACTGTGTTTGCAATCTGCTCCTCACCATCCTTTCTGTGGCGGTGATCTTGGGGGGCAAGGGGAGGTGTGTGGGGTCTGGTGCTGCTCTGCAAGCAAGGAACCGTTGTGGCGATGGCCATTCCTGCCCCGTTACTCTTGTGCTGTTAGAGAATTACAGCACCGTCCTGGCTACGCTGTAGTTGTACTCTTTTAAAAGTGTAATTTAAATACTCTAAATCATAGTTACAGGCTTGTCTCAGTTTTGAAATGTGATCTTAAAGCATTGAATTTGGCATTTGGAATCTTACCTAGTGAGAAAGATGTGTTTTCCACTCCTCCCTCTGTTTTCTTCAACGGCAACAACAAAACTGTGACCCTGCTTATACAGAATTTCCTGCTCCTGTATCTGGTGTATTTTGCATTGTTATCACTTGTGAGTGGATTTTGGTTCTCTAGGAAAATTATAAATGTATGTATGTAGAAATCAGAAGTCAAGTAATTTGTTTTACAGTTTTAAAAGTAGTCCGTGCTTCTCTGTAACTGCTCTCATGAAATGAACAAAATAATAATAGCTCATGTTCACATTCTATTTCTGTTCAAAGGGATGTGGTTGACTAACGGTCGTAACACCTCTTGGGAGTTGAGTAAATAAGTTACAAATATTCAAATTTAAATGCTGGAGCAACTTCAGAGGGGTTAAAGTGGTGCGGGGAGGCTGGGGAAGACAAGAGCCCGAATACTTCTCAGAGGATGTTTTCTAGTTCCCGACTTTGCTCACATTTCCTGTTAAGTGCTCTGGTAAACCTGCTTTTAAAAATAAACCCAAGTGAAAGTTGAGCTAAAATCTGCCAGTCTAGGACTTCTGGGCTCACAGGAAGTAGGTTACATAAAACTTCTAGTTAAAGTACAAGTACATCATTCAAAGCCATCAGTGGCTTTTGGTAGTGTTGAAGTTTGGATTTCAGGAGGAAGATTAGTAAAGTGTGCTGGACCATCAAAAACATCCAGATGTTTTATTTACATATCTTAAATCAGCGTGAATGCATTTTGGAAGTGGAATGATACACTGAAAGTCAAATATTTGTGTATATATGAGAGCTTTGGGTTCTGAATTGAGCATTTGTAACCAAAGCATATTTTAAGAAAGAATTTGTTCTCTGTAATTATGCGATTTTATAATAAAATTACCCTGGTTAAAGCGCAGCAAGATTTTATATGCTTTTTAGAGAAACTTGTAGTGTGTGTTTTGAAGGTGATTGACAAGGGAATGGTGCAGGAATTCATACTTGGAATGGTGGGACCTTTGTGCTAACAAGGAGCGCTGGGAACACACACACTGATGCTGCTGTTAAACAAAGATGCAGAAAACGGATGACCTTAAATGTGATGCAGCCCTCATTTGGGAGGTAAAAAAGTTCCAGGAGCTAAAAAATTATCTTGGAGCGTACCTAGTCAGCGATTAGGAAGGTCTTGATGTAGTTGCTTTATTTGTCTGCTGGGTTTAACAAAGGATTTTCTGAGAGGAAGATAATGTTCTGAATTCTTGTTGTGGGAGAGCATAAATTTTTCATGGCATTTACCAAGCTGAAGCCGTCCCAAATTACTTCAGTGTGAAAGAGAATTTTAAAGGGAATTTTTAAAATCATTGATCTCTGTAGTTATGTTTTACTCTGTAATGTGTGACTTCGATTTCAATTCCATCTTTTGCCCCTAAGAAGGTTATTTTGTCTCAGTGTAAATGTGAGACTGTCTTTGAACGATGCTGTTGCCTGTATGTGGTGAAGATGTAATGTAAGATCATATAAACCAGCATGTTCTAAATCTCAGCTGAGCAAAGCAAATCTGTTAACATATCACGTTCTAGAGGTGACGTCTCGGTTTTAAAATATACTCTTCAAAATTGAATTGCATTTGTATAGATTTTTGAGAAGAAACAGATTTTGAGTAAAGTTTTATCATTGCAGCTTAAGTGTGCCTTTACGTGGTGGCATCTGCACAGACAGCATTTTGTACCTGCAGTTGTGCTGAATATTTTTAAAGTGAGGAATTACAGGGCATAAAGTTGCATCAGTTTTGCCAACTTGGTCATAGCCTGTGTAACAGATATTATATAAATCTGTTTCTTAGATAATTAGTTTATATCTACTACTATTTATTTATAATATTAAAGAACTCTGGTCAAGATAAGGAAGAGCATTTTGGTAAGTGATGTAAATATATAAAGCAGCATAATACTTCTGTATGTGCCACCGTGACTTGCGTTTGATATGCTGTAATATAAATTATATATTTTTTTTTTCTCCCTTCTGCTGAAGTGTTATTTTTCTGTGAATGGCATACCATAAGCATACGTGACTATCAGTCAGATTCTCATTGTGGTTTTGCTAACACTGAGTGATAAACAACAATATCAGCTGTCAGTTGCAAAGCAATGGTTTTTTATGAACTAGTAAGAATTCTCTCTAGAGACATGAGGGATTGTACTGGTGCCAATCAAGCATTGGCAGTCTGTCATACTCATAGCTTGGACTCCATAAATATTCTTTTCTGTTAACTCTCTTGCTGGAGTGAAAAATAAAACTTTGTTAGGTGCTGTCTGCTCAGCGAAGAGTGTGAATTTAACCACCACAGAATGGAAGATGGAGTGACCTCATCCTGACTTACAGCGCAAACAGAACTGATGGGATGACTAAAACGACATCAGTGGAAGATTAAGGCAGAATCCTTGGTATTTAGGCCCCGTGATTAGAGCAGGATAATGAAGCAGCAATAAGCGAGTGAGCAGCAGGTCAAGGTCCCGTGCAAGCAATTGCTCCCAAGCAGCTGCAGGCTGCCAGGGCAGCAGCAAGGGAAGAGGAATTTGCCTGCTATGCCTATAATTGTTTTAGCTCCCAAGTTTTCCCTGCAAAATCCTCATGGATCCAACTTTCTTTTTTATTAGTCATGCTGAGGTCAGAGGGAGGATGGATCAGAGCCCCACGCAGACTTGTGCGTTAGAGCTGCAAAAGGGATTTCGGTTGCTCGCTGCAGTGATACCTGTGGTTAGGGTGAGCTGCCCTTCCAAGGCCGTGTACCAGTCTGTGCTCTCCTGTCATGTCATGGATCTAAGAAATTAGAAGGTCAAATAAATTATCTCTCCACAATTGCTCTAGAAACGTAACAGTCATACTGAGAGAAAACAAATTTTATCCTCAGGTAAAAGATGTTTGTTTTAATAGGGCTCTACTAAGTAATTTCTCAAATGACAAGTCAAACAGTAGCTGAGTATGAGGGGGGGAAAAAAGGTAACTTTGTTTTAAGTTGCACATTCACTATGCCTATACTTTAGGTGAGACAGATATATGAAATAATAATTATTTAAACACAAAGTTCTCTTCATGCTTTGTTTCAATATGCACACATAATTCTATAGTCTGGATAATGCTCTTGACCCTGGGCTAAACTGTGTTAAAACTGTTTTCCTGGGTGTTAAATGAAGTTGCAACGTATTTCACTGAACGAAACTTGTGTGTGTTCAAATGGGTGTGCTTCCCTTTTACTGACGCCTCTGTTCACACTGACACAGGTCAGTTTGACTTTTTGCCCAGTACTTACGTAAGAAGTCAGTACAAAAAAAAAATAAAAAAAAAGGAGTTTATGAAATTTGATCTGTACATCTTTTATTTGCTGCCCAGAGCTATTAATTGATGCCCAGAGAGAATGAACAGCACAAAGCACATCCAAGATTTTGGGAACTAAGTGTAGAACTGGGAGGAGCATTTTGAAAAAATTTAGTAGTGTTGTTTCTCTTAATATATTTTTTTTTTTTTTTTGTTAAGCAGACAGCAAGGAAAGTAACGTTTTGTGAAAACCAGAATATTTTTCTCTATAAAAGAATATATATTTTAACATAGAAATAAAGTTATAAATCACAGTCACTCCAAGTGTTTACTCATTTGATGGAAGAATAAGAGGTAGTAGCCAAACATGGTGAAAAGCTTTCTCTTTTTCTTCCTCTTTTTTTTTCTTCTCTTTCCAGGTTACAGTTTTTGCATTTTGTCAAAAATCAGTGCATGTTTAGAGGGAAATATACGATGGAAAATAAGATATTTTTTTAAACCCAAGAAAATTAGCAGCCAGACGAAGGGCTAAGTGTAGCTGTTTAATATATATATATATAATTTTTTTTTTTTTTTTAAAGCTCTTGAAGAGATTTAGGTTATCAATATCCCTTTTATCAGGAAGCACTGTGTGCTTTGGCAGTGTGCACATATAGTTCTTGCTCAACCGTAATTCCAGTAGCACACAAACTGTGGCTGTATTTTTCCAAATTGATGGTTAACAGATATCTCGGTCAGTGAGCGGAGACAGCCTTTGCTGGAATTGCCATCTCTTTTCACAGCTTTCTCACACCCTGCACAGTCCTTTTCTGTAGGGTCACAAAGATGCTATATAAATGCAAAGATATTTAGGGAGGAGTTTATCTATTAAGTTTAGTGTCAAATGCAGCTGTCATTTTAGGTCAGATTCTACCCAGTCCTGTGGGGTCAAGGAGGACTTTCTGGTTCTTTGCCCAAAGCCAAAACTTACATCTTTCTGATATTTAAAAAAGAACTCCAACAAAAACCTAAAAGAAAATAAATCCCCCAAATTGTATAGTTAGGAACTGTGTCATCCAGGAGCAGTATTTGAAATACTATTTTGATGTGTTGTAAAAGTAATCATGACATAAAAAAAATCATTTTTTCTTTCAAGAGTTATGTGAAGGGAAGGGATGTGACTGCTAACTTTTAAAATTTGAAAACTGAACACCTGGAGATAATTATATTTTAAAATGTTTTCAGGCTGAGTCAGAGTTAATGGCAAATGGGAACTATATTAGATTGGCAGATGATTAGTAGAATTTATCATTATAATATGCCTAGCATAATAAGCACGGTGGTCTTGATTATTCAGTGACACTTTGTATAGTAATTTTTCCATTAAAAGCCTATGTCAGTCTGTCAATAAATGCATTCTCTAGAGCAAGTATGCCATGCTTAACACGTCTGGTTTCAAAAATGGTATTAGCTTTCCCCAATAAAAGGAGACATTGGTAGTCTTCAGATGGTTTACAAAACAGACCTTAAGCAGTTTTCACATAAAACCATGAATTTTTCTAAAAAGATTGAAACATTAAATATAAGCAAATCCTAGTAGCAGCCCTACCTCTACTCGTACATAAGTCAACATGAAGCAGGCCTAGGCGAGTTATGAAAAATTAGCTGAAAAGTCTTCGTATTTTGTTGATAAGCGACAGGAGTTGTGATTACGTACAGGAGGAGTGAGTGAAGGTTTCACAGACAAACTGTTACAACATCTCTTTCAGAAATTGTCTCAAAATTCTAGGAAAAAAATCATATGTCTGTCTGTAGGATGGAAATTGTTTCTGACAGGTAGACAGTAATCTTGGTGTGTGATTGGCCTTTAGCCAGTCTTCTCTTAGGTCAGTTTGTTTGGTTATCAGCAGCTTAAAGCACTTTCTTTTTTTTATTGACTCACTTGTATTAAGGCTGGTGCTATGAAACATTAGTGCAAATACTAGTCAGTAATATCTCAGTATTGTACTAGAACAGCATTAGTGGAAATTGCTAGAAAAAAAGTGTTTGTACCATTTGGATTAATAGCTCGAATTAATATTTAGTCAAGTTTATTCCTCCTGATGCAAGGAGGTACTCAATTTTATTCTACTCCCTTTCTCTTCTCATCTGCCAGGTTTTCTCCAGGGAAGTAACACCCTCTTTTCCTTAAAAAAAAAAAAAAAAAAAATCAAAACAAACTCCTAAAGATTGCATTAGTCACCCACTGGATTATTAGAGATTATGTGTAGCTGCGATAAGAACTTGGACTTTGAATTTTCTAAATATACAGAAGGTGGAAGGGTATTGAGCAATTTTTCTCATTATCTCGCAGAGTAATCTCACAGGGTGTAGCATTGCTGAACTGGTGGCCCTCAAATAGTAACTTATCAGAACTGCTCGGGGATTCTTGCCATTGCTATAAAAAGCCATTTGGCAATAAGTGGTTTGTTATATTAGAAGCACAGCGATTTACTAGAACATAAATATGCAAACATACTTCACTTACAAACTCTTCAATGGCATCTGCTTCTAGAAAATTGAGTAGGTGGTTTTGAATATCACAGTCATTCTAAATGCTGTAATTTTAAGCAGTTGTTTCTTGAGACGGGTGCTAAATTGCAGCATTTGTTACGTGTTTCTGTTGAGCAATTCACCTGACCTCTCAGGGCTTTTTTGGTAAATACTAATTAAGAAGTGATGACTCTTTTGCAGGAGGTTGGTTGGGTAGTTCGCATCCATTTTGCAGTTAAACAGAGAAACGCACATCACTTGCTTCAATCTCGGAGATCATTTCTTGACCGGAGTTTCCTCATCTAAGCTCTGTGCTTTTGCATTATTTCTGCCCGCTCACGTTGCATTCCCCTCAAGCCAATGTAGATATTTAAAATGCTGCTTTCCCCACCTCTGTAAGAACTTCGCTTGCCAGGTGTTAGGCTCCTCTGTTCTTTTGCACTGCTGGAGCAGCTTGATTTTATTTTTGCTTTTTTTTTTCCCCCCAGCTATTGGTGTTGTGCCCTGTTATGATCCCACCTGCGGGAGCCGAGCAGTGGGTGATGCCCCTGATGACACTGGTGCTGGGTTGATGCTGTCTTTGACTTCCAGTGACCAATGGGGTCCTGGTTGGTCATCGTTTGAGTGGCATATGATTGCTGTAGTTGGGATTTTGGGGAAAATGGGTCATATAAGCAGAACACAGATGTCTTAATTTACATTTTTCCCGTGCATTACAGACTTCCACATGGGTTGCACTGCACTTGATTTTTCACTCTTGGCTGCAGTTGTTACAAGCTCATGAGTAGCCTGACATTTCACAGTTTAAGTGAAATTAAGGCAAAATCTATAAACTGGTCCTGGGACTGATGGGTGGTGGATTCGGGCACCTTTAATAATACTTGGCTGAGAAAGGTGCTTTTCCATTCCCCTGACAGACCTGCTAATTCTTGGTTCTCTCTTAGATGTGTGGTTTGCATATAGCTGATTGCCAGACATGTTTCTTAAGCAGGTGTTGATTACACAGATCATCGAGGAATCACAGGTGTCCAAATATCAGTCAAGCAAGCGGTCAATTAACATGTTCCTGTATAGGCAGATCTGGGTACTCCCTGAAGCTGTCAGGTGTTTTGAGACTGAGAAGTCATTTTTCGGAAGAGCTACCTTTATAATATATACTGTTTAAACTGAAACAGTGCCAGCAATATATTAATGTTAATGGTTTAATGTTAATTAAACAGGGTTGGTTTTTTTTCAACACGTTCATTGATGGAACCTGATCACTCTTAATCTAAATGTTCAGATTTAATTATTTTTTTTAATAAGAATATCTGTTGCTTCTTTTGATCCTGTTGCTCCTAAATAGAAATTCTATGGAATTAATAAGAGAAAAACAAAACAAAAACCACAACACCCTGAAAACCAATGTAGGTCAATACATGAGCTGCTGTTCATAGGGGCTTTCTGCACTGAAGGTCTAGTAGACCATACCAAAACATTGTGAAAGCTAAAATGTTGGATCCAATGTAATTTTGACTGTTAGGAGACATCCAAAGAATTGTTAGCCTTTGAGGAAATGGGATATTTAAGCTTGGTTGGCCTGAGCGTAGGGGTCTCTTTGCTTCGTCTGTGTGAGGCCTAGGCTTGATTCTCACTTTCTTGTTCTTTAAGATGGAGAGAGAGTGGGGAGTGTTATTTAAATCCAAGCTTTAGTGGGTGAGGAATGTGGCTCCCAAAGTTAAAAGAGACTCCTGTAACCGGCTGGGTACCAGCAATGAGTGGAACCTCATGGATTTCAGTGAGGCTCAAATCCTCTGTGCTCTGTGTGTGGCAGGGAACCTCCCAAGCCAATAAAGGAAAAAACGTTAATGGAGTAAATGTTTTATTTAAGAACTATTTCTGTATGGGATCTGAAACACCCCCTCCCTTTTTTTTTTCCCCTCTCTTTTCAGAAAGAAGACACAGCTCCTCCAGCAAGCCGCCTTTGACTCCTCCCTCCTCTTCAGTATTTTCCCTCATTTCATCTTTCCCTTCAAAAAACAAAGGTAGCAGTGGAGGTGGGAGCAATCGTTCATCCAGTGGAGGTACTAGCGCATCATCATCAAATTCCAAGTTGTTGAAATCACCCAAAGACAAGCTGCAGATCAGCGGAAACAACAGGTTAATGCATTCGGTACAGCATAGCAAAGTTCCCCATGATAAAATGTGAGTATGCAGTTTGACAAAGAATTAAATGTTATTACTTGCATAGACACTGCTATATCAGTAGAAATTCCTTCTGTTTCAGAGGGTGTTTTGTTTAAGAGGTAATTGCTGTAAACTCCTCCAGGTCTTTTCCAGATTATAGATAGATAATGCTCGTGACTATGTTGAACCAAGACCTCTTGCAACGCTGCATCTTAAATCGTTATAAAAACAAAGGCAATTTTACTGGGACTCCTAATTCTTTGATCATAAGGGAATTTTAGCTCTTACTCAGGTGATTTTTGACTTGCGTGTGTGAGATCGCAGAACTGATAATATAATTAGCTGTCACAGAACTGGACATTTCTCACTGGACATAAGAGGCCCGTTCCAGTTGCTTTAGTGATGTGCTGTGTCTGTGAATCCAAATAACAGTTTCTGAAGTCCCTGATGACTCAGAAATGCTTAATGAGGAAATGGGGACAGAAGAAACATCATAAAAAATGTGAAAATAAGAATTACAAGAAAACTGAGAATAAAGGAGCAAGGTCTACATTTATTGGCATTGTGAATAGATCAGAGTATTGATGAGTAATAACATATTTTAAGTACCTTTTTTATAATTTACTACTATAATTTTCACTTTTTCTCCCTTATGTTTTTCATAAATAATAGTATGACTCCATCTGTCAAAGTGGAAAAGATTCATCCAAAGATAGATGGTGCCCAACTGAAAGCTGCTGTTGGTCCAACTTGTTCTACTACTGTGAGTTCCTCAATAAAGACTGGCCTTAATTGTCCCTCAATACCAAAGCCACCCTTGCCTTCCCCTGGACAGATACTGAATGGTAAAGGTCTTCTCTCTGTGCCTCCATTTTTGGAAAAGAAACCTGAAGAAAATACGAATAATAGGAAATTTTTACATAAAAGATTGTCAGGTAATTGCTTTTAGTTATTATTTGTTATATTCCTCTTAGTAGTGCATCTATAAATATACATGTATAGAATGTAGAAAAAAGAGATTCAGAAGTAGATTAACACTTACACCACTGTAACTTGTAATTAGATATGTTTTATGCATTAGAATTTAGATATATAACTTGATGTACTCTTAAAGGAAGCCACAACTTGAAATGGGGCTGTTGCTGTCAGAAACTGTGCAAACCTCAAAGACCTATCAGTTCTTGCAGTTTTAAAATTACACTTCTCTACTATCTTTAAAGATTTTTCTTTTCCTTCTTTCTATATGGAAGGTCCAAATGTACATAGAAAATGGAACAACTAGCACCTCATAAACATCAAAGTATAAACCCGGTCTGCTCTTTACACTTTTTAAAGTCAGTGGCTTTGAGTGTTAGTAGAATGGTAGAAAAGGTCTTAACACCAAAAGCAACAACGAAAAAGCCACCATTTCTTTGTCACAGCTCAGACTGATGGTGATCTCTAGTTCTGACATGCAGGATCTGCTTCTCCTTTGGAGTCTCTTAGAGCTGTAAATGTCTCTAGTTAGTTTGTAGACGTGAGATCTGTATTTCAAAACACCATAAACTTCTGAGAGTGTAGAAAATTTTATTTGTACAGTTTTATTATGCATTTTCATTTGTACATTTGCCTGTGTTACATTTGAAAACGCTTTCCAATGTGGGTAATTTTTAATAATGAAAATAAACTTTAGCATTTCCGAATGTCTTTTGCTAATTTTTAAATACTGTGTACCTTTGACAGAGAGAGAATTTGATCCTGATATATACTGTGGTGTCATTGATGTGGAAACCAGGAAACCTTGTACTAGGTCTTTGACATGCAAGGTAGGATGTCTTAATCAGGATAAGATTGTGCAAAGTTTTAATTCATTTTTGTGACAAATACCATAGAAACCAGAAATATAAAAGTTTTTGCTAGCAGTAATTACCATTGTAAATGGTACTTCTCAAAACATGTTGCCCAGAACCAAGAAGGGATTATTTTCCAAGCTGTTAATTATTTATTCAAAGACATATTTCTTAAAGTAATCTGGAGACTTGTATTATAAATCCTTTAAACATGGATGCTGACATAGGACAGATTATGTTATTCCTCATGCAGGTAGTAGGGGGCCAGCATGTTCTTCTTTTTGGGGATAACCTTTGGGTCATAGATCATGAATTTTACAATTCCTCGTAAGCATAGAAAGTATGATTTATTTATGCAGGGTTTCAATGAATCAAGCTCTTCCCCTCTTACACCGCCCTCCTTAGGAGGTGTTTGTGTAAATGCTTGATGTACCACTGCCACCAGCTCAGAAATGAGCCTTCTGAAAAAGCCACGAGTATGCCTGGAGGTCAAACTGTAAATTAAACAGTACATTCGGTCAGATGAAATGATTCCTCTGGCTCAAAAATCTTGGAGCACAGGGGTATCACTTGGTCCCGAGGAACCAAAAATCCAAGTCCCCTGCAATTGTGTAATATTTAGCTACTTTCCTGCAAAGCAGCTGAACTGTCAGTAGGGGAAGCATCTGGTAAATAAACCACCTACAGAACAAAGGTAAATGAAGCTGGTACTAATGACCAGAGGAACTGAACTCGGACACATTGCCCTTTTGGAATTACAGGGGGCATGCAATTGTTTTGCTAATAGCAGAGGAAAAAGCTTCAAGATTTTACAGGAGAACTAGGTAAATCAAAAGGGTAAAAGAGGAAAAAAAATCATTATAAGGTAACTCAGACACAAATACCAATTCCAAAAAATACTTTATTTTCTATCTACTAAAATGAACCCAGTCAAACCTTTTATGCCATATGAAAAAAAGGTATTGTATGTGACTATAACAATTCAGAAAGAATAACTTTTGTCTATTTCACTTCACTTAGAACTTGTACCTTATGTACACATATACATCTTGTGTAGCATTCAGGACACTCAGAGGACTTTTGAGTTCTGTCTGACTGTGGATTCTGCTGTATTTTTTTGCATTCCTTCCTATCTATTTGATTACATTAGTTTTCAAGGAGTATGTTAGTATATAGAAGGAACCAAAGTATTTTTATAAATATTTTTCACCTCTCCCATTAGAAGTCTGATTTTAAACATTGTTGTGTTAAATGTTTTCATAAGTGAAAGTAAATATTTACTATTTTTGGTTGTGCAGTAATTGGTATTTGAAGTATCCACGTAAAAAAGATTTTCAATTCTAGTCTTAACCTTAAAAGAGCTTTGGCAGTTCATTTTTTGAAAAGAAATTTGAAAGAAGGCTTTTACTCAGTTTGTTGTTTTGTATCAGACAGACACATCATCAACCACCAAGCCACTTAAAAGTTTGTTTTCTAAATCATTCTTCCATTTATTTACTAAACCACGAGTGTGATGACTTTTCTGTTTTGGAGCTCCAGGCGTGTGTTTTGAGTGTTTGATTTCCACAAATCTAATAGCTTGGGATTAATGATTTATTCATGGTTTTGCAGACACATTCCTTAACCCAGCGGAGGGCTGTACAGGGTCGAAGAAAACGTTTTGATGTGTTATTAGCTGAGCACAAAAGCAAAACCAGGGAAAAGGAACTTCTTCGACATTCGGATCATCATCAGCAGATGCCCCCTCTCAGGGAACCACATCCCTCACCTACTAAAACTTCCCAGGAGCTGCACCAAAATTCTCATGGAGTTACTCTTACAGAATCAAAGCCTTTATTACCTAATAAACCCAAACCTCACCCCCCCAGTCTTCCAAGGTAAGGAATATCTGCAGATACAATGGTGCAAAGTTAATACTGGTAGATTCATCAGGTGGATTTTGAAAGAGTTATATGAATCTGTTGGACAGGGCAGTATTTTTGCTCTAGGCCTGGTGACTGTCTGGAATTAGCAATTAACGTGCTGAGCTGTAACTCCTAGCGAGGAGGTTTTGTGTTTGAAATAGTAAAAGCTGACTTGCATCAGTGAAAATGGTGCAATGCTGCTTTTCTGGGGACGCCAACCTGTCCTTCCTCTCGGTGGATGTGTTGTGAGACTATAGAAAATATCAGAAATCTGTCAATGTAGATTTCCTTCTGTCAGTAGGCACTTAAACTTGGAATTTGGAACTAGGCTTAGTTGAATAACACCTGTACTGCTTGCCTTGCCCAGGCCTCCAGGCTGTCCAGCCCAGCACAGTGGAAATGCCCCTAGCGAGTCTCCTTCTGTCCATGAGTCCCCGCACCCTCCCTTGCCTGCAGCTGAGCCAGCATCTCGGTTATCCAGTGATGAGGGAGAATGTGATGAAAAAGAAGAGCCTGTTGAAAAACTGGATTGTCATTATTCAGGTCATCATCCTCAACCAGCCGCTGTACGTTTTAAGTAAAAGTTAACCATGGTCTTTCACTGGCTCTGAACTTGTAAACGAGTTACTTGGGAGTTTTAAGGGTGGTTTTCTATTGGGTATGGGAATTTTTTTTTTCCTAGATATTAAGAAAAATTTAAGTGAAGGTTTAACTGTAGGTGCACAGTAAACACACTAGGGAAATATTTATGGAGCTCACTTCCCCAAAGAAAATACCAAAATACTGAAGATTAAATTGGTAACAGCTCTGAAGGGCTGTGGTTGTAGAATAAGGGCATGTAAACAGTGCCTTTTTTGGTGAGATTTTGTTATTGGACTTCCCACACTTATATGTGTTTTTTACTCAAGGTGCCAATCATCACAGTGTTTAAATCTTGACTAAAGCTAGTCAGTCTAACTAAAAACACAACCTTTGTTACCTAGCCTGTATATCAAATTATCTCCCTCTTTAAAAACAACTCTGTGAGCAGAGAGCTGGTAGCTCCTGAGGAAGCAGAATGTTACATATATATGTGTGTGTGTATATATATACACACACAAAAAAACCCACTACTGTCCTTCCCTGTTTAATCAGAGCAATTAAAATTTGACTGCTGCTTTTGGCCATATGTACGGGAGTTTCAGGTGGGAAGAAAATAATCCAAATAAACCAAGGCCAAAAATTCGTAGTAGCTGTTACACCATAGAAATAAAAATACTCTTTTTTTTGTCCTTGATCTAAAGATCTAAAAGCATATTCATTTAGCAATATTTATTTATAAATAAGTATATTGTTATTCAGAGAGTTGTTACGAAAAGTAGAAAGCACTAGTAAAAAAAAAAAAATCTGTCTTTTCAGTTTTGCACATTTGGTAGTCGGCAAATTGGAAGAGGTTATTACGTGTTTGATAAGCGGTGGAATCATATTCGATGTGCACTTGACTTCATGTTGGAGAAGCATCTTAATTCACAGATGTGGAAGTGAGTAGAAGTGAATGAGTTCTTATTCTTCTTGGTATTTGTAGATATACACGAATCCTGTGGCTCTAGTTAAAAAGGAATCTTGTGTTCGGATTAACTGGATCGAGGGTTGATAGTCTATGCTTTACGGTTTTTGCAACAGTTAACTATTAATTTAATGAAATATTTTAGTTGTGTTAATCAACCCCAAGCCACAATCACTTTACTGTACCATTATTAGACCCGGTATTACTGAAGGATTTGTAGGTATGTAGGTTTTTGTTTGTTTTTTCCCTTTCACCTGCAGGAAAATTCCTCCAGCGTCCAGTAACACAGCAGCAGTTCGTGCACCGCATCGGACAAACTCGATGCCGACTTCACAGTACGGTGTCAGCGCCGCAGGTTTCCTCTTACCCACCACGGTTATGTCATCTCCAGCCTTGGTGTCTCCTTCCTGCGTGTCTCTGAATAATAAATCGGTACCATCACATGGAACGACACTAAATGCCAATCCTGCCGCTCTGGGTGCGGTGGATCCTGTCTGCAGTATGCAATCAAGACAAGTGTCTTCGTCCCCTTCAACACCTACAGTGCTTTCCTCTGTACCTTCACCTATGCCCAGCAAACCTCAGAAAATGAAATCCAGCAAATCTTTTAAACCTAAGGAATCTTCTGCTGGCAGTGGCACCTGTAACAGTACCGGCAGTGTCAGTAGCAGCGGCGGCTCAGGAAAGAAGCGTAAAAACAGTTCCGCACTGCTAGCACCTTCTCATTCCACAGAGTCCTTTAGAAAAAACTGTGTGGTTAACTCTGGAAACTCTGGGACCTCCTATCATCCATCGGTGACAGCTTCGTCCCACAGCGTTGGCCTCAACTGTATGACTAGCAAAGCTAACTCTGTTAGCCTCAAACATGACCAATCAGGGAGGGGTCCTCCGACTGGAAGCCCTGCAGAATCCATAAAGAGAATGAGTGTGATGATGAACAGCAGCGACTCCACGCTCTCCTTAGGGCCCTTTGTTCATCAGTCCAACGAGCTGACTGTAAACTCACACAGCAGTTTTTCACATTCTCATACTTCCCTTGACAAATTAATAGGAAAGAAAAGAAAGTGCTCACCTGGTTCAAGCAGCATAAACAGCAGCAGCAGCAGCAGCAAAGCAAACAAAGTTGCCAAATTGACATCGGTGAACAATGTTCATGCAAAACACACTGGTGCAATCCCAGGGACGCAAGGACTGATGAACAATTCTCTCTTTCATCAGGTATGACATTTTGTCTAAAGCTTAGCCCATGTGAACATGCCTCTTCACATACTTGTAGAATCACAGAATGGTTAGAGTTGGAAGGGACCTTAAAGATCATCAAGTTCCAACCCCCCTGCCATGGGCAGGGACACTTCCCACTAGACTAGGTTGCTCCAAGCTCCATCCAGCCTGGCCTTGAACACCTCCAGGGATGGGGCATTATCATACATGTGTTCTCTTAATCATTAGCTGGTCAATTCCAGATCCTATTCAAGTACCAGATGATTCTTTTACTGCTCATTTTGGATGGTTTTATAGTACAAGGTTTTTATAAATGCTTTCATAAAGTGTAGCCTCTTTTTTAAAGTAACCTTAAATATGATGCTCCAAGCACCGTGATGTTGCCTGTGAATTGCTCTCAGGTGAAATTCAGTCCTTACATTTTAAAAAAAAAATAATGTAAAAAGTAAATCTTGCCAGCCAGCCATTGGAACCAAGCTGCACATCTCAGCCTGATTCCTTGTTTCTGTGATGGTAATAAACATCCTACAAAGCGGAACGTAATGATGCTGATAACAGAACTGTGATACTGTGATAAAATAAGCCTATTATCCCAAGGTGTCATTGACTAACTTCAAAGTAATAACAAGATTAAGTATTATAAATAAGATAGAAACCTTTTTAGTCAGTAAAGCAAACAGATTTACTATGAAGGAAGCAGATTTCATGAATACGTAAGATCCCATTTTAAAAATTAGTTTGGAGTTTTGTTTTTTTTTTAAACAAATCACACTAGAAAAGTGTATTGGGAGAGAAAGTTCTTGGTAAGTTGGGATGAGAGGTAATTTAGAAACTGGTACGTCAGACTTCTTAGTAGGACTATTCAAATTGACTTGGAAGGTCACTTGGAGGGGTAAATATAATTTGATGCAACTCAAGGAGAATATAGAAGATGGAACTTTAGAACCAGATTTTTTTGGGATTGAAAAGCCCATGAAACCTTTTGTTTCCTCTGCTGCTGATAACATGAAATCTGTGTACCTGGAGAGCTAGGGGGTCGGTAAGAGCTCTTTCAGAATGGTTTCTTAATTTTCAGTTTCAGCCATAGAGGAATATTTTCACCATTATGTTGTGTTTACTGTAACCAAAACAGAAAAAGAAGCGTTCAGATGGCTGGGTTTCTTTTTGGACTTCTAGTTACTATTTCAACTATGCAGTATAAATAAAGGAGAAATATAATTTGAGTGAATTAAGGAGGGAAATTGTGTCTGAAACCATTAGAACTTTGAAGAACTTTAACTTGAGAATTGTCAAGTCTCAGAGAAACCAACCACATATGAGTGGTATTGCACTGTACCTGCTGATTCTCCCCAGAACATACTCTCATTGTCCGGAAAATGACTTTTAAGGGTGCCTGCTCTGGCAGCCTGGCTCACTCACCCTTCTCTTTCTTTTGCTTGCTCAAAAGCCAAAGGCACGTCCCTGATCACTCGACGCACCACGGTGAGAAACCAACTGGACAATTTTCACTACAAGCAAAACCTCCATCTGGATTTCTGGACTCCAAGATGCCTTGAGTTTTCCCAACTTCCCATGGTCCTCAGGTGTGGAAATCTACTGGACTGTCACTTAAACAAGGAATTTCCCTGAAGCCATGTCTGTAGCAGCGAATATATTTGAAATGGACACTGGATGAAGTTCAGCCACGTAATTGCTCTTATCAGTGTTAAGGGTGGCCTGGACTGTTTGCTACAAACCTGTGAGATTTTCCTTACAGGAGTACATCATCTTGCCACTATTTGACAATAGATTGGTTGGGCAAAGGAATGTTTTCTGGGGGGAAATAAACGTTACTGTGGACTTATTTTTATACTGATGGTGTCTTTTGTAGGTGGTAGCTAACCAGAGAGACACCCTCAACGGAGAGGACCCCGCTGCAAGGGGCAAAAAAAAAAAAATGTGTGAGGCACAATGGAAAGAAGCCCTCAAGAAGGGAAATATGGCTTTAGTGTTTTTATAGCAATGTTCCTTTAATGGAATACAAAAATAGCACAATTCAAAAAATAGTCTGTGTTTTGCCCAGCCTTTTGCAAGTAATTTGGGATAAGAAGCTATCAGGAGTTTTAAAAAACAAAACAAACCCAACAAAAAAAAACAAAAAAACTTGTTTGAGGCCATCGCTCAGAATGCAAGTATAAAAATGTCATACTTGGATGATAGGAAACCTATTTTCTATTCTTTTGAATAAGATTTGATTGCAGAAGAAAATAAAAGTAAATTTTGTTTTTTAAAAATATCCAAAAACATCAGACAAAGGCAAATAACCTCTAAAACTATATGCCCAAAGAACGTATTTATTGACCTATACTGTATACCATAGGCCTTTGTTATTTAAAAAAAAAGAAATACAACTGTATTGGCTAAATTAGGCTGGATTTGTTTTCCAGCCTGTAAAAATAGCCCTTTTAAAACTAAATATTTAAAGTATTTAAATATTTTTTAAAAAAATCATAAAAATCTCTATGCTTTGTTTGTATAACTAAATCCTTAACATGTTATGCTTTCAAACACTTGGTAAGATACTTTTTTGTCCTCAAAATTCTGAAATAGACACCAATTTGACAGCCGAGTTCCCCATAAAGCGCAGATTTATGCATTGCAGTCATCCCACACCTCCCCAGCCTTTATGAATAAAGGGGGCTTTACACAGTTTTATATAGTCCAGTCAATTTTTATGAAATATTTTGTCTTGCTTCAAAACACCTTAAAAGTCAATTCTGCTAAAGGGCTTATTGTAATTTGATTTGATCTGTCTGGAAGTTTTTAAGCTTTTAACCAGCAGGTAAAGTCTCAAAACTGACTAAACTTTTATTAAGGGGCAAAGCAAAGGCAAACAAATTCCTAACCAAGAAGGTATTTATTATTTTATATATATTGTTGGTTTTTTTCTGCCTTAAAGGGGCACCAGCTATTGCTGAGAAGAGACAATCTGAGCCTGCCCAGTTGTTCACGTAGCCCAGCCTTTTTCCCCGGTTCTGGTGGCAAGTTGTACATCAGGGAATCCAAAGCCACTCTGAGTAGCAGTTGCTTAATTGTTTACCTAACGATGCTTTCAGTTTAACCTGAACTCACTACGGAATCATTCTTACACAGCAACACAACAAGAAGCCTCTATGCAGACACTTTAGCTTTGAATCGATACGAAAAGATCACATTGAGAAAGCAACGTACTACGGATACCTATTATGCAAACTTTAAAAAAAAATAAATATACAAATAGATAGACAACTTTTCAGGAACAAAAGGATTCACGTGAATAAGATGCCCCGTCAAAAGGATTGTTAGAACTGCGATTGGTTTAACGTTAAAGGAACCAAAGCAATATGCCTCAAAGAGAAATCAAAGTGTATTAAGTCCTGCATGTTTGGAGTGAAATCCGTGCTCTGATGAAGTAAGTCCCTGGGACAGAGCTTCCACTCCAGGGCAGCGCCAGTCACAAGTGCAATTTGACTCTCGATAGACACACAAAGTTAAAGGAAACACAAATTTGGCAAGATGGAACGCTAGTGAGTTTGTGATCAAACTCTCCTCTTTTGTTTTATTTATTTATTTTATTTTTTTTAAAGGTTCTGTTGATCTGAAAGCATAAATGGCAAATTTGTGCTCCTTCCCTAGCGTGCAGACGTGTTAAAAAGTGTAATTCCTGATGGCTGCTCGGCCAGAGCCGCGTCTGCAGCCGCCTGCGTCCCGTGGGTTTGAGCCATTGGGAGCCGAGAGTTAGAACGTGGTGAATCCTGCCTGCCCTTGAGCATAGACCCGCTTCCATATTCTGTTCTAGATCTTGGTTATAAGCAGAACGTTGTTCCTGAAGCTTTTATTGTCACATAGTTCTTACTGTAAATAATTAAGGAAGCTTAAAATTATTTTTTTTATTTTTTTTTTTTTTCCTCGCAAAATTCAATTTGCAGTGGCTGGGTTGTTTCTAGACAGATTTTGGTATTAATTTAAGAGATACAGTTTTTATAGTCTTTCCAACTTCTCGTTATGACTCCTGCAGTTTTCTTAACCTAAAAAATTGCTGCAATGATGAACAAAGAATTATACAAGAAGAAAAAAAAAAAGCATACTTTTGTATCTTTATTTTGGAATTTCTTGTTCTATTATAAATATTGAAGTATCCCTATTTCAGAAGACATATTTTGTTAATTGATTGTACATATTTAAATATGTATTTTTGCACAGGTCTTTTTTTCTTATATCCAGTTTTGGTACAATTGAGATCATCTAGTATTTATTTATTAATTAATTAAAAAAAAAGCAAAAAAAAAAAAAAAAGCAAAATACCTTTTTATAATTTGAAGTGGTTCACTGCCAAGCCAATAGCTAACATGCCTACTTTGCAACTTTAAGGGATGCCTCCGTTTTGTGAAAGCTTGTGTCCCTTTTTTCATGTCTTGGGAGTGGAGACGGGCAAAAACCCCCTGCCCCCGAGGGCTGCGGCCGGGTCCCGCGGCGGGGATTCCAATCCCCAGCGTGGGACCGGAGCCCGACTGGTCGATCCAGCATTGCTTATCAGTTGCCTGATTCCCAGAAGACTTTTACATTTAGTTAAGTGACACACTGCTTCTCTTTTAATGTTTTTTTTTTAATTTTTTGTTTGTTTGTTTGTTCGTTTTAATGTTGGTGTGTGTGTGTGCGCGTGCGCATTCGTGTGGGTCTCATGTGGTTTAAAAACTAACGGAAAAAACTGAAAGTGCCTGATATAACTAGTTTTAAGCTTGGACTGTTTAGACAGCTTCTCCTTAAAAGACTTGAATGTTCAGTTGAAATTTTGGAGCTTGCTTTTTCCACCTATATATAATATACATGTGCATATATACATGTGTGTGTGCGTGTATATGTATACACACATACATACATGTATATATACGTTGTCTGAAATTTATGAGATGGGTTGACAAAAGAAAGAGAATGATGCTGGTAACTTTTGTGAAATCTTTTAATTAGAATACCCTGTGTTGGAACAATCCCTTTGATTGATAACTTGTATTTAATGTAACACCAAGAGTTTGAAATATGGTTTCAACCAGCAGTTTATTTCAATGTCTCATTTTGGGAAGGCCGAGGTGGGGGGGATATTAATTCCTAAATTAAATAATTTAAGAAATGTTCAAAAGAGTTGGTATTCCAGGAAAAGAAAACAAAACAAAACAAACCCCTGCGTAAGTACCTCTTAAAACCATTAGAAAATAAAGATGTGATTTCCACATGACATTTCTAAGGCAGTTGTCTTCCTGTAAGAGTTCTCTTGCCAAGGAATCTCTCTCGTCTTTCACTCATTCTGTCCTGGAGGAGGGATTTGGGCTTGGAAAGATTCTTAAATGTTTCACTGTTCAGCAGAAAAGAAATCATTTTTACCTTTTGTGCAAGATATTTTACGTTTTAAAGATAATTTTAAAATGAGCACTACATAATGTCAATGTGAATGTAGGCCTTGAAAGCATCTTGCTCGGTGTTGAGCCTGGTTCTAAAAGCAATCTCCTGTGTAAAATGTGTGAATAGTTTGATAATTTGTATACATAATCAAGAGCATCTGATCAGCTGAACTCCATGTTGGCTGCTGTATAGTACATGAACAAATGTCATGGGATAGAAAAATTACTTTGGATATTTAAAAGAAAAAAATAAATATATAGTCTATTTGTTTTGTAACAAGTTTCTGTAAATAAAATAATTTATACTATTTATAAGAAAAAGTTGTGCTTTGCTTCATGAAAAAGATTAGTTTGTTGAACAAACATGTTACTAAACAAGGCAATAAAATTAGGACTTTTCAATAAATGAGTTTGGTTGCATGGAATACATTATATGTTTCTGCTTCATTATAAAATCATTCACCATTAAAGGAAACCATTACCTGTACCGGTGCCTACGTGAACTAATTTCAGAGAATTGGATGTGGTCAAATTCTGTCCCTGTCCCTGGACATGGCCGGGGGGTGGTCACAGAGCCAGCCTGGTGGGGTCACATCCCTCCCTGCCACGGCGTCCGGCGCCTGATGCTGAGCGGATCCTGTCTCAACCCAAAGGGTTTTGCTTAAAGTTCACCCTTGATTTGGTTTTTTTTGCACAGACTAATGAGAAGCAGCTCTTACAACCCCACATGCAATATGTTGAATGATATTTTCTCTTCTCTTTTTTTTTTTTTTTTTTAAATTTATTATTATTGTCAAAAGTTAGCATCTTCTGTGTTTCCACAGTTTAAGGATCCCGGTATGTGAATTCAGCAGGTTTAAATACTCCCATGGGCTTTTTTTCTCTGCGTGTGACTCGGGACTGGCATGTGGTGGGAGCCTTCTGAGAAGCACACCTTGTAAAACTGGTAAAATTCCTGTCTGTGGGATCAGAGGTCCAGAGAAGGATGTGATAGGACAAGAGGTAATGGTTTTAAATTGGAAGAGGGGAGATTTAGATTAGATATTGGGAAGAAATTCTTTACTGTGAGGGTGGTGAGTCACTGGAACAGGTTGCCCAGCGAAGTTATGGCTGCCCCATCCCTGGAGGGGTCCAAGGCCAGGCTGGATGGGGCTTGGAGCAACCTGGTGTGGTGGGAGGTGTCCCTGCCCATGGCAGGGCGGTTGGAACTCCATGATCTTTAAGGTCCCTTCCAACTCTAACCATTCTATGATTCTGAGGACAGCAACAAATCTGATGAGGGGTCTGGACAGCAAGCCTTATGAGCAGAGGCTGAGGGAGCTGGCGGTGCGTCCTGGATTAAGAGGCCCAGGACTAAGTTTTCTTCTGATGCTGGGAAAATTGCACTTTCAGAAGGCTGTAGTCTGAATGCAAGAAAATATTTCCTTTTTGGCCAGCCAGGCTCTGTGAGATTCAAGGTCTCGTTGTTTCTGAGCCTTGCCAGGTGCAGGGACAAGGAGGAGCAAGGCCCGGGCGTTTGACCCAAGGTGGCCAACAGGGTTATTTCATACCATGAACGTCACATTCAATATAAATTCAAAAAGTTTGTTGTGTAGCTGGTTCTCCCTTGGTGGCAGTGGGTCCAGACAACTCTTTGCCTTGGTGCTGGACCCCTGAGGCCTTCCTTTCCCCCTGAAACTGTTGTACTTACAGTGTCCCACATTTGCTGTCCCTGCAGGGAGGGCACAGCTTCTGCTGAGAGAATGGGCTGAGTATAATCCTTGCAAATCTTATATTNTTTTTTTTTTTTTTTTTTTTTTTAATCTGAGTTAGGTTGATGGTTGGACTAGATGATCTTAAAATCTTAAATGTCCTTTCCAACCTAGACAATTCTGATTCTACATCCATGGCTATGCTTCCTATACACTCTCTCTCTTTCCCTCTCAGTAAGAAAAAAAGTTTAGTATTTGGAATAAGAGCTACAAGCTATAAGTGGGGGTTCAGGGCAAGAGGCAGGTTCTGCTTGGCCTTTTTATAACTAGCAATTTTCTACAGTTAATTTGTGTTGACTGAAGATTTGTATTTTATTTTTTTTTTAATCTCACCTTCCTGCAAATACTTCTCTTCTAGTCACAGTTTCTGATATCTGTTCCACCCCAGCTTATAAATTAGGGACACTGGAGCTGGTGGCGCTGGGCTGTACTGGAGCAACCAGGAGATGGGAGCTGGTGGAGCAAAGCAGAGCTCTCTGCTCCTCATCGGTCAGGCAAGACCTTGCTTTGATACTGAGGGTTTAACTGCATTTAAAATAGAGTTCTGTATCCTCTAAAACTGGGAAGGTGAAGAAAGAGGAAATGTTGCATTTATCCTGTAGGAACCCAAGCTCTTTGAGGCATCTCGGAGCTCTGCAGGTTTGGAGTGTCCCTCTTCTCCCTGTCCTTCACTGGGTTTGGCACCAGCACCACAGAGCCTGCCCTTGGGACAGGGAGCAGAGCTGCTCCATGGGTTACTGCTTCTCCCATAAGTTGAAGAAAAAGAGATTTGTCATCAAAAAAGCCTTTTGCCCAAGTGCTGGAGTAAAGCCCCATGGTCACAGACTTCCCTGAAGTGTGGTTAGAAAGCAGTTTCTCTCCCATCACTGATTATCTCATAGAAAAATACTCTAGTTGATATCCAGGAAGAGTTGCTGGGTGATGAAGGAGCCTGAGCCCGATGGCACCTGCAATGCAAACCCACCTGTCCGAGGTTCTCTGCCTGGGTGCTCTTCTGCACATGCGCAAATTGTCTGTGCCCTTTGCATTAGATATGACAAGAGGAAACGACCTTAAGTTGCACCAGAGGAGGTTTACATTGGATATTAGGAAAAATTTCTGCACCAAAACACTGGAACAGGCTGCCTAGGGAAGTGGTGGAATCACCACCTCGAGGTATTTAAAAGCCAGGCAGATGTGGTGCTGAGGGACGTGGTTTAGTGGTGGGGTTTGGGTTTGTCAGTGTTGGGTTGATGGCTGGACTCGATCTGAAAAGTCCCTTCTTACCGAGACAACGCTCTGATTTCAAATGGTGATGTGTCCTCTGAGCCCAAAGGCGTCAGCCTGCTCCCGGTGGAGACCCGTTGGCCTCAAAGAACTTGCCAGTGGTAGGAAAATTCCCAAATCCCAGCCCCGCGTGTGCACCGCTGGAGGGAGGGAAGCTGGCCCCATGCCCTCCCCACGAACAGCCCCGGCACTGGCTGCCTTTGTACCACCCCTGCTGCTGCCAACCACCCACACAACCGATACAAGGGCTCGCCATTGGCTTTATTTAAATGCAAATTCCTGTTGGTTCATTATTATCACATTCTGCTGCAACAAATAATCAAACACACGTGGCTTGTGGGGCTCTTCGTTTGACTGAATGCTTTTCGTGCTGCCTTGGCGCAGGACTGCTTTAGCTGCTGGATTTGTTCCTAACGAGCAGCATGGGATCTTTGTCATGGAAAAGCGGCATATGCTTGTGTTGGTTTGTTTTTTCTGGCCCACTAGACTTCAGAAAAGGGTTTTGAGATTCCCCTGAAGTTGGTCAAACTAACTTGGAGTCAAACTTCACTGCGAAGGAAAAAAAACTGGACCCAGAGGTGTGGATGGGCAAAAAGCCTTGTCCCAGCCTGTGGGAGTGGCTGGAGATGATATCTGTAGCCAAATCAGTACAAAAGCTTCCTTTAGCATCAGCAGGGACGGCTGCTCCCCAACACAGTGATGGAAGTTCCCTTCCCTTTCCCCTTCCCCTTTGCTTCCCCAAGGCTCCAGTTTTGCAGCTGAGCTCCCTTCACCCATGCAGGGATCCACAGCAGGTGGCTTTCCTTTTCCAAAAGCAAATGCCTCATCCCTTCTCTGCAAGGTGAGACCTTCAGCTCTGGAGCCCAGCATTCAGCAAGAGAAGAAATGGAGTCTCTGGCAGGGGGTGAGCCAGAAACGGTTTGTGCACAAAGAAGATCTCAGCTATTTTGGAGCAGAACTTTAGTGCCAAACCCTACGAGGCTCCATCTCCTGCAGGGCAGCACACGAGCTGCAGAGTGAGGTGGAAATCGTCCCTCTGGGGTGAGTGGCTGTGTCTTGAAATCTGTGCCTGATTCTGGCAGCCTCGGTGCCAGCATGAAGTCAGCCTTCCAAAGCGAAATTGGAGAATGGCATCGGCGCAAGGAACTGTCCGAGCTTAAATTACAAGAGAGAATGTACAACTTTGGCATGTGGACGATAAATCCGTGGAGAGGTGTCAAGGATGAGGCATGAGGGGGTATGTGTGCAGTGCCACTCACCATCGCAGTTAAATAAACGGAAATCGTGAGCTGAGATAAACCAAAGGTAAAACCAAGGTGGTCACAGGACAGCAAAAGGTAACTCAAAAGTCACTTCAGGGTTTAAAGGAAGCAGAATTCCTTTCACTTCTGATTTGACGTGGAAGTTGAAGTAGGCAGTTAAAAATTATAGGAAAAAAACCCTATGTCCTTGGTCAAGCTCAAGGCCTGACCCCCTCCTGTACCCCCAGCATTCCTGCTCTTTGGAAAAAACGATGTGCCAGGTTGATTTTTCTTTTTCTCCAGGACAGCAATGAACAGCTGCCGAGGCTGCGCTTTGTGCATCCACCTGTGGGCTTTGGGAGGCATTCCCTTTCCCTACAACTCTCCAGAGAGATTTATCCCACCACTGTTCCGTGTGGCCGAGGCTAAACCGCTGCTGAAAAACCTTAAAATCATTCAGGTACAATTATTGCAACTTTCTCACCAGGCGTTGGCCCCAAAAGCTTTGTCAAGGAGCTCTGCAGGATCTTCCTTCGCAGGACAAAGGCTGAGGTCAGGAAATGAGTGAGTTGGGATCTTTAAAGGAGGGCTTTAAAAATCCTCGAGTGCAAGAGGATTTTATTCTAGATAACGCTGACATCTTGACAAAGCTTGATATTAGAATTTATTTATTGGGGGCGCTGAAAACAAATTCTCCCTTTGCCCTGGCAGGAAACACGCGCTTCTGTTCCGAACATTCTGTTTTATTCACCTGCCTGAGAGCAGAGAACAGCAGGTTCTAAGGCTCCCACAGGAGAGCACAGTGATGGTTAGAATAAAATACAAAGTGAAAGCTCTGCAAGTACGTTACAGCATGCTGAGAATCTTTAGTAATACTTTTATTTTCCTCACAAAGTAGACATTTCTGTGTTCATGGTTTGTTTTGGGTTTTTTTCTTAATTTCCTGTTGCTCTTCCCTGCGCTAAAAGAGCAGCAGGATTGCTCTTGAGTGAGTGAAGCCTCCGCCAGCCTGGTTTTGATCAGCAACTTTCTAGTCCCTTCAACTTAACAGTTAAAAATGTATATGGTGATACATAAGCTGTGTCTCATCTGATACAGAACGGATCTGGAAAACCTGAGCAATTATTGCAGCACTGAGAAGTCTGATTATTGGCCTAAATTAATTAAAAAATTCTATAAATAGTGGTATGTACATGAAGACACAAAATATAAAATCATTAGTTGATAACATGGTAAAGAAATTCTAGGGTGTTTTTATTACTCTCACTGTTCTAAAGAAAGTTAAAAGGAGAATTTTCTTCTAATTTGTGCTGTCTGAAATGTAAATCTTTAAACCATACCTAAATAGCTACTTCTTGGGTGGGAGGAACCGACTCAAAACAAAACCAGCTTGTGGTGAGTAGTCAAAGGTTGTATTTTGGGTTTCAGAACAGTTCAACATAGAAGAAAATGAAAGGAGCCTCAGCGCTGCGGCTGAGGAGTCCAGCCTCAGGGAGGCAGCAGTGATTCAAAGAGTGGAGACCCTCAGGGACGCCAGTGAGGGGAGCGCGCAGGGGAAATGCTGGGCTCAGGACCCTTCAGTGGGTGGATCCACCCGGGGGTGTTACTTCATGGAGACTTTAATGCTTGAATACAGACGGTCAGTGGGTTCTGTTGCCAGGTGCAGTGACATCAAACAGAATTAAGTCACTGACTTTTTTTGGGGGGAAAAAGCAGCCCCAAAGCCGAGCCAGCAGGACCAACAGCTGCCGCCAGAGGCTGTGCTGGGGTCATGGCCCCTGCGTGGTCAGTGCGGCACCAGCCCCCCTTGAAACGTTCATTCCTCAGCAGCTGTGGAGAAAGAAACGTAACGCCCTGCAGTATGTGATCAGTTGTCTCCAACTGCAACAGCGTCTTCCACTGTGCCTCATGTCATTTTGACATCTGCAAATCTAACAGGGAAAGGAATTTCAAAGATAAGGCTTTGCTAATGCGCTGAATTTAACAGTGAGCAAAAATGTCATTTTAAGTGAGAGGCTGCTTCAGTTAAAAGATGTTCCCAAAGTTATGGTCCTGACTGTTTTTGTGGTTGTGTCATTGCTTCACGACAGTCATTTGTATCCTTATTCCTACTCCCTTGAGCTGTAATCCTCCCAAGACAGGAGTTCGTTCTGTCCAGAGCACACAAACTAAAAGTTTTCGCTACTTTACTATTGCACAACTGATTCTTTACACCTTTGATTCAAATCTAGAAGTCTTAGAAAAAGAAAGTTCTGTCAGTTGGCAGATCTTGACCCTGCTTTGCTGTTAAACATTGAATGCAGTCAAGTAAAGGAACAAAGTATATTACAAGAGATCACCAACTGTATCATACATTTAATAAAGGAACTGGGATCCATACACCAAAAGAGAACATTGTTTACATAATGAAGTGGAAAGCAAAAACACTACCTCTCCTGCTAGTAATTTTTTTACCTACAGTATACCAAGTTATACAATATATTTAAAGGTTACTTCCAAAATGTTTTAAATGTCTAAATTTTGCATTCCCTTGCATTAAAAAAAATTACATATTAATTACTCTGGAAAGTTTCTGAACTCTGTTTAGCAGCAAATCTCCTTTCTTGATGGTTTCTTGGTACTGCCAATTCTTGCTATCGGGCCTAGGAATTGTGGAGTAGGAAAAAAAGAGATTTAGAAGTGAGAATATGTTTTTACACCAAGCCACTTACATTTCTGTAATAAATGTCATCAAAATGTATAGAATTCAACTGGGCTGTCAAAAGTGATTTGCAGGAATTGTTAGCTTACCTGTTAGTTTCTACAATCTCATTTACTTTGTCTATTTTGCAGTGCAATCGCCCAGCTGCGATAAATCTTGAAAGCTCCCTAAAAGTAAGGGGAAAAAAAAGAGTTAGTTAAATCATGTTTCACCAGGGACTTGTAGACTTAGTGGCTCTGAACCTGCTGCTACAAAACAACATTGTCACCACAGCGTATTTCTGCAACAACAGTTGATGTATTTTCATAAGGAATCTTTCCTATGTATCCTCAGCTTATTACAGCTTGGATGTTACACACAAGAATAATTCTTCTAGTGATCTGAATACAAAACATTTCAGTATTTTCCTCTTGGGCCAAAGAGTCACTTGAGTTACTGAAATTTATCACTTGGCTTTGCATCAACCACTCATCACATTCAAAGGCACCAGTCATGTAGTGTGCCCATCTGGGATTTATCCTGATGTAAAGATCTTCGTGCCAGTGAATTTGTTATAGAAGTCTCTTAATAGTTCCCTACTCTTTAGTAGCTCTATATGCTACTTTTCTTAATTATTATTATTTTGCTTAATCAACTGGTGGGTGTTCTACAGCACATTACTGATGGTAGAAGAAAATATTCTTGCGATCAACAGTAAAACAGGTTACAACTAATAATAAATTACTGGGAAACATAAGAACTAGTAGGACTTTAAAACATTTACCTTTCAATTGAGTGGTATTTGGTTTCTCTTGAAACACCCATCAGTTAATTTCTGAATATTTCAAGCAATATTCATATTTCTGTAACACTTCTCTATGTTAGAAAATTTGAACCTTGTCTATAAAAGCAGAACTCCTGTGGAGGCATTTGAAACAAAGTGTTTCATGTAGATAGAGTAGAAGTCAATCCCTTCACACAACTTCTCATCTTGATCTAAATCTGTTGATTTTATATTAGAAAAGAATTGCAAATTGAGACCAGAGCATATGTTTGATTTAAGTGAAAAACATCAGAGCTTGTCCACGTGCCAGAGAGCAAGCAGAACTAAATAAGGAGACTTGTAGGGTCCATAAAATGCATGGATGCCTAAAGCTGTAACAGTTACTTGTTGGCATAGTTGTTAACAAAGTCACCCTCTAAAATCCTAAATTTCATAGCTTAGGAAGATCCATGGAAATAGCAATATGAAGAACAAAGTTATTAATGAAAAACTAGTTTCTCATACGGCATTGAGAGTGAAACACTGGAAAAGTTGTCATGAGAGATTGCAGTCAAATTATTTTCTTTACGGAACATCAGATTCACTTAAATTTAGCCAAGCTCTTCCACAGAAACTTAACTTGGGGTGTTTAGAATCAAAGTAGAACAAATATTTTTATTCTCCATGGGATAATTACAAATAATTAAAAGGTTTAATGCGAGATATTTATGAACTTAAAAAAGTTGAATAACTTACTGATCTATGAATTCTACACTGACTCCAAATGCTTCTGCCATGTATCCTAATGTCAATGACCGGTAAGACTCCAAGAGCTGGCTATAGGCATGAATTCTCATTTCCCGCACATAGTACCGATAGTGGGGTGCAAACAGCCAATCTTTTTTCATCTCCTGCTCTACAATAGCTGAAAAGGAGAAAAAAAATAACAAGAAAGAAAATGAGTAATCTCTAAGAAATGTAAAATACCAATTCTGTAAATAAATCACCAGTTAATAAGTAATCAGTGTGAACACAACTATATTGTATTCTTGCATACTTCAGGATATTAAAAGGTACTCTACACTGTAGAGAAGGAAATTCCTATAGTCTGTATCAGTTCTAGAACCAGAAGCTGTAGTAACATGCAAACAATACTGTGGCAATGCTAGTGAGACCCAGTTTTTGTCATCAGGGAATCCTTCCTTCAGTGCATCAGTGAGTCCCCCCCAGCTATGGCAGGGGAGGACCCCACGGAAAGCGGGTGCCGGGGTCTGCTGTCCCACAGGAGCAGCGCGGGGCTGGGAAACCAGCGGTACTTGGTGTGTAACAACTTGAAGAAATGTTATTGCCCAAAGTTTTAAAGAAATAAGATTTACTTTCTGGTACTGGCTCTTACATTAGTTACAAGATTTCCAGGCTGAAATCGCTTGTCACTGAAGTGACTTTTCCTCTTGACAGTTTTAGTTCTCAGCTGGCAATAAGGCCAGCAGCAGAAAAATGTCGCCCTTAGCTTTTGTATCTCATCAGGCCCAGGCTTCTATACAATGAATTGTTTTTAAGTTCTTTTGTTTTGTTTTTTAATAAGTATCTTATTTTCATGTATCTAAATCTCACAGAAGGAAACAAGCAGTCTGGGAACCGGCAAGAACAGGAGTTTTCTGAAAAGCTTTTCTTCTGTGTCACCCTTTTACACAGAAACCAGAGCAGAAAGCCAATGGTGACAACGACGAAAACTTTCTGTGTAATTTCTCTTACGGATTGAGACTTCAGGATCTTTAGATTACAAGTCCTGTAGCTTCTTTCAAAGATAAAATCTTTTAAAGCTTTCCCATCTGACGTGGGTCTCCAGGTAAGAGAGTGCTCCCTGACTATTTTCAAAAGGCTTTTTCACCCAATCAGGCAGGACCTTTCACAAAGTTCACTGTATGCAAAGGCAGGTTCGTTTGTTTGTTTTAAAAATCAAACAACAACAGATTTTAGGTCACTTTAAAAAGAAATAATCACACCTCTCTCCTTTTTTCTGCATAAAGGAGCTCTCTCTAGACTGTAGCTACTCCACATAAGTTGTGCGTGTATGATCTGAAACAAGTAACTGAAGCGCCTGAAATCGTGTTTTAGGAAAGAACAGCTTTACCTAGTGACTGGAAAAAGGCTGAGTAACGGCATTCATACAGAGAAAAGAGATACTGTCGCACAGCTGGCAAACTGTGTAACACCTCCAGAATCTCTGCTCCTTTAATAACCTGAAAGCAAAGAATCACGTTTAAATACCATCACTTTCAGCATGAAGATAAACAAGTTGAAGAATGGCTGTGTCTGCCCGAATCGGTGTTTTCACCTGCTCTCCTTACCTTCTCCCTGAGGTCGGGCCTGTCTAACGCAATCATGCTGACATACACCGTGTATGTTACAAAAGTTTTGTAATCCATAAGTTCATAGGATGTAAACGTTGAAACTGTGTCAAGGAAGAGCTCTGCCGCTTGTTTGAAATCTCGAATAGCTACGCAGTAAAGGCCCTGGTACACTTTGAGACGGTTTCTCCTGTCCCAATCTCCTCCTTCTTCTATTAGACTTAAAATAGAACAAAAAGAAATATTTACTTATGTAAATGTATTATGTAATAAGTTACACGAAACAAGTGTATCAAATCAACTGATAACATGCGATTAGAGAAGAATAACTTGTTTTATGTTACAGCTTGTTGAAACAGACTAGGCTTTGTACACCTGTGGCTTCCTTGGAAGAGGAGAGGTCAGATGCTTTTGCACAGGGCAAGTTTCAACTGAAAGGAAAAGTTTACAGCCTCTTCAATTGTGACCACAGTCTTTTGAGAGATGCAGGTAAATAATAATAACCTCGGCTGTGGCAATTTATTTGAACTAATGCCTATTCTGCTAAGCTGAAAGCCATCCAAATAGCAGCAGATAAAAAAAAAAATTTAAAGCTGCCACTTCTCAAGAATAGTATTGACTGGGAATTAATGTGGCTACAAGCAGGAGGACAGGCTGAGACAAAATCTCCTGAGAATGCAACTCAAAAGATCACTTCCCAAAGAACATGGTAAACGGGAAGACCTTCTGCCTTAGTCTCTCATAGCACCACCAAAGAGACTGAAAACTGCAGCTTGCTACAGAAATGACTCAAGTTCAAAATACAGGGAGTATGGAGACACTGAAACAAGAGAAGAAGAGCGGCACCGAAGCACACTGTGCTGACACCAAGCTCTTGCTTTTAGAGGAAACATGGACATTTCACAGAGCCAGCTGGGTGGCACTGGCCGTAGCTGGATTCAGCTGGCAGTCCTGAAGCACACTTTATTCTACAATATAACCACACACAAAGTTATTAATCTTCTAACAGCTACAGGGCAGAAAAGCGGGAGTAGAGAGTGGGCCACAAATACAAGGTAAGTCCGCTACTAGATAAGACCTGACACAAAATATTAACCTTTCTTTTCTCTTCCCCCTCATAAAAAAAATATTCCAGGAATAGGAAGCTCTCTAGTACACCCAGAACTCTGACTCCAGAGGCAAACCAGTGAGACACTATCATACCTTGACAGCAAGATTTTTAGTTTCCATTTCTTTTGTTACAATTTGTCTCCAAAGTGCTCCAGCACACTCAAACGACCCAAACGGTACCTTTTTGCCTTTTCAATGTTCCGTGTGATAAGGTCGTTATCCATATAAAACAAGCCAATCCTTAGCAGATAGAACACGATATCCAGACGATGTCCCAGTGCCACAGTCTTGTCATAAGTCTTGCGGAAGGCAGTCAGAGCTCCCTCCTAGCAAGACAGTATTTTCTACTGTAAGAATGTTAAATATACCTAGAATATTGACAAAATCTCTGTTGTGAGAACACGTGTTGTCTTCTGATGGTAGTTGTGGCTTTGCTAGCGTTCCACAGAACTCTAACATTATGCATTCTGAATAATCTTAAAGAACCAAAGTTTAAATCAAGTTAGAAAAGCCAATCTTATCTATCTTTTAAATATAAGGACTACGAAAATCTAGTCTATAACTTGAAATTAAGTTGCACTACGCAAATAGCTTAAAAGTCTAGAGACAGGAGGAAAGCGGAAAAGAAACATCTGCAAATAGAAAACAACTTTCCCTTTTCAAGGAAAAAAAAAAGTTTTCTTTCAAGGGCGACTTGCTATTTCCCAGGTAATTTAAATTTCAGTAACACGCTCCCGAACCTCCCATCTATGTCTCAGTTGTGCCACAGAGAAAATGCTCTGTAAGTCACCCAGCTTCCTCCCTGTGAACAGCGCTCACTGGAACCTGCCCAGCTCTGAGAACTACAATGCTGTGTTTCTAACATGAGCCCCTAAAGCCTCTGCCATGAACCAACCTTGTCCCCAATCCTGCACAGGTACTCAGCTTTGGCCATCATTGCATCTCGGATTTCACTCTCCCCCAAGATCTTTTCCGCATCTTCTAATTCGTTGTCGAGACGTTTCAATTCTTCCTCGTTAGCTTTCTTCATTTTGTTCAACAGATCTGTGTCTATCTGCCATTCCAGAGACTTGCAGAGGGCTTCATAATATGGTGCCATATCTGAAAGAAAAGCAGGAAGGCTTCTGCTGTTAATTGCCATAATTAGCATGTGTGCTGAAGGACAACACAGCTGATGGTCACTGCCAGCTCCATCCTTTTTATCATCAGGTACCTATTAACTCCAGACATGACTGAGCTGGTGTTTCAGCAGGCCTTGCCTGCCACACATCTTTCTGCTGACTTTTTCCCACTCCTGGTCTCTTTACCTCTCTCCCACTTGCACTTCCCTTACCGTTTCTCACACCCTGAGTGCAATGGACACCCAAGTACTCATCTCCAGCCTTTCAAAACGCCAGCAAGATGTAATAATGGGCAAAGCTGGGCTCAGGGCACCGCACCGGGATGTCCAAACCCCTCCTTACCCCATCTGACCTCCTTGCACCCCTGTTGCTCTGGGACTGTCCGTGCCTCAGGGGCAATCTGAGGACACTCCAGGCAGTCAGACCGGCTCCCTTGCTACCCACAGATGGACAGAGAAAGGGTCCACGTGAGGAGGGAGAGGCCTCCCTGCACCCGGCGGAGATTAGATATTGGAACAAATTTTTTGCTGTGAGGGTGGTGAGGCACTGGAACAGGTTGCCCAGAGAAGCTGCAGATGCCCCATCCCTGAAAGGGTTCAGAGAGTTGGCAGAGTTCAGCCCAGACAAGAAGAGGCTCCTGGGAGACCTCAGAACCCCTTCCAGTCCTGAAAAGCTCCTTTCGGGGTTTTTCAGGACTGGAAGGGGCTCAAAAGTCTCCCCAAAACCTTCTCTTCCAAGGTGGTGAGACCCTGGCCCAGGCTGCCCAGAGAAGCTGTGGCTGCCCCATCCCTGGTGGGGTTCAAGGCCAGGCTGGACGGGGCTTGGAGCAACCTGGTGTGGTGGGAGGTGTCCCTGCCCATGGCGGGGGGTTGGAACTGGATGATCTTTAAGATCTCTTCCAGCTCTAGCCGTTCTGTGACCCTGTGCCCGCCCTCGCCCCAGCGCAGGCCGCNCCGGCTATAGGGTCCTGAGGCGTATAGGGGTTTGGGGCATATAGGGGATGGGGGATCCGGGGGACTTCCTGGGGCTGTGAAGTGTAATGCGAGGTATAGGGGGATGAATAGGCGCAGGCTGTAGGGGCTGCGGGGNTCTAGCCGTTCTGTGACCCTGTGCCCGCCCTCGCCCCAGCGCAGGCCGCACTCACTGTGGAGCCGCACGGCCGCCATCAGCTCCTCGCGGGCGGCGGGGTCGGGCGCGCGGGGCCGCAGGCTGAGGAGGAAGCGGAGCTGGGCGATGCGGAGGTCGGGGTTCTTGGGGAGACCCTCCTCCTCCAAGTTCTCCAGCGGCATGACGGCGACGGGACGGGACGGGACCGGGCGGCGGCGGTGGCAGCGGCGGGTCGGCGCTGGTCAGTGACTCAGCCGCGACGGGCGGAAACGCTGCGGCCCTTCCCCTTCGCGGCACCCCCTGCCGGCCCGGAGGCCTGCGCACCGGCGGGGGGGGGGAGTANGTACGCATGCGCGATGGGGTCCGCGTTGCGGGGAGGGCACGCATGCGCAGTGCGGTCCATAGGGGGCGGGTGTGGGCAGCCTGTAGGGGTGCGGGACGTATAGGGGCTGGGGGTTACGGGAGGTTTTTTGGGACTGTGGAGTGTAATGGGAGCATGGAATGGGGCATGGAACCAGCTTTAGGGGCTGGGCGTGCGCCGGCTATAG
>VXBW01002134.1:1133383-1244541 GCA_013400375.1 Thinocorus orbignyianus
TGAATAGGCGCAGGCTATAGGGGCTGCGGGGGTATGGAGCTAACTATAGGGGCTGCATGAGCACTGGCTACAGGGGTTGCGGGGGCGTGTAGTGAGCTATAGGGGCTACAGGGGCATGGAGTGAACTATAGGGGCTGGGTGTGCACCAGCTATAGGGGCTGCAAACACACCAGCTGTAAGGGGTATGGAACAGCTGTGCGGGCTATAGGAGCCGGGCACACATAGCAAAGGCTGTAGGGACAACACAGGCAGAATACAGGCTATAGGGGCCATGCAGGTGCGGGCTATAGGGGATGCACAGTGTGCTGCTGCTCCCCACGTCGTCACCACGGCTGCCATGTGTTTTGCTCTGGTTTCTCTAGAAACTGCTTCTGGGGCGTTCGGTGCCTCGGACGCGGGGCCAGGAGAGAGGCTCACACGGGATGTTTGCTTTTGCCATGGAAAAAAAAAAGGTCTATCAATAAATAGTTAGGTTTGTAGCCTTCCATAGCTGGAATGTGTTACCCCAAAGCATGCCTGGGGCTCAAAAATGCAAGTAAAAGGGGCTTAAACCCCCCAGGTTCGGTTGTATATTGTTGGGGTTGGGGATGTGTCACTCCTGATGTCTGGCCCACGTTGCCATTTCCTTTGCATTTACCTTTTCTTAACGTTTCTCCACCTCTGCATTCAACATTTTCATCTTTTCTGGCCTGTGCTGGTACCAAGGGCCAGAGTAGGTTCCCGGTGAGTGCCCTCTCTGCTGGTGACAGGGATGCCAGGCTGCACCCATGGGCAGGTGGCAGTGGGGCCGGGAGGCCACCGTAGGTCACCCCCCAACCATCAGCCCCAGTCCTGCCCCTGCGAAGTGTCAGTGCCAACGGAGCAGCCCCAGCAGGGCTCCTCCACTCACTATTTGGTTTTAAATGATGTCTTTTGCTGGAATTGGGTGTGAAACACAAGGCTTTTTGCTGATGCCTGTATTTTGAGGTTGGGTTTTTCTAAGTCCAGGTCGCGGGAGAGACCGTTCTCTCAACCGTTTTGGCACAGTACATTCCTAAGATTGGATTGGATTCCATAGGATTCTTTATGTTGGGTAGGAGTTCTTTAGAAGTTTACTAGAAAGATCCATTCTCTGCTGCATTTTTGGTAAGTGCTAATATCTTGTTATGTCTATTCTGATTTTTTTTCCCCTTCATTCAAGTCATTGGTTCTAGTGTTTTACAATAAAGGAAAGGAGAATCTGTGTTCTAAGTTGGGTAGCTCCTTTGCTTCTTTAGGAGCAGGGTTTTTTTTTTTATGTCTTCTCTTTCTCTTTTTTTTTTTCTCTTTTGAGTTGCAATCTCTTTTGTATCAATTGTGCAATAAGGAATTGCTTTGTTGCTTTGCGGAGAGCTGCACGTAGATCTTCCGTAGCAGTGTTTATGTTACTTGCCCATTGGCCTTTGCGTTTGCTCAGAGACCTATTAATTAGATTTATTTTTTTTTTTTTTATGACAGACCCTTTTAGGCCTCTTGCATATTTTTCTTTTGAATCTTGTCCCCAGTGCTATTTCTCAGGCAGCGTGCTGCGGCGCTGCGGTATGCTGTTTATTCTTGGTGTGCCTTGTTTAGGAAGAAAAGGATGGTTGGGTTTGGTGGTGTTTTGTTTTTTTTTTTCTACTAAGTAGGGCTGATGTTTCATACACTCAGGCGCTGCACACACGGGGGAGCTGAGATTAGCTCACAAAAGTTGAAGAAGGAAAAAAAAAAAAGATAAAATTGACTCAGGTCCAAGGTCCAGTTACTGCAGCCGGACTCTCAAGCGCTGGGTGGAAGTTGGAAAGTATGTGCAGCTCCCTTGTAAGCAGATAACCTGGCTGTCACCTTAGCTCTTTTCCTAATCCCTAATAAAGATTGGTTTGCAGCCACAGCTGGAGGTCTGTGTTTCTTCCAGAATTCATGTCATTCCTAACTGTTACAGCTCTGGCCATTCTTACTCTCCACTGAGATACCCGTGCCCTGCCAGCGGCGCTGTGGTTTTTCTGCATCCCCAGTTCATTGTGGCAGTAAAAGCCACAGTTTTGTTATGTGCAGCGGGAGAAAAACAGTTTTTCATTTTCCTTTTTCTGGATTTTCCATTTTTTAATCCCCCCCAAAATAACTTGCTAAGTGGGAGAAGAATAAGGGAGGTGAATTTTAATTTTCCTGAGTTTAGTTGTTGCTAAAATGTTGTGGTTTGGTTTGTAACCATACAAAACACTAGTTAATTAACACCCCCACCCCCTCCCCAGCATTTATTGTCTGTAAATATTTGCCCACATTTTCATATTTATGTATATTTAAGCAATAACTGTGAGCAAGGGAGCTAGCTACACGCACGTGATGTTCCCTGCTAAACATGAAAGGAAATTCAGAGAGAATATTTATATCTCAAATATTTATATGAAGAAATAAGGCCTTGTGGTGACTGAAATTCTCATGTGGCTGTACAGCACTCAAAAGGATCCAAATGAATAAATACCTTTTTTTTTTTTTTAAATGATTTTTTTAAAATTATTTTTCTAAAAGGACCACAAATGATTGCTTCCTTCCCTGTAAGATGCATCAGGGCTCCTGTGGTGGCTCCTAGGAACTCTAGTGCTGCTCTTTTATTGAAGAGTGACAGTACGGATGTGCTGCAGGTTCTTTTAATGGCATAATGTACCCCGGTTATCTGGCAGAAAGTGAGTGCCAGCCCCTTTAGCAGCTGGCAGGAGCTCCTGAGCACCTCCCCATGGCTCCGCACCCACAAAGCACTGATCCTGCCTGCCCTGCTCACACCAACCCCAGACGGGACACTGGTGGCATCCTTGGCATCCAAGGAGGTCTCCTCTGCCTGATGGCAGTTTTGGAGTGGGACAGGTTTGTCAGCCCTTCTAACTGTGCAGTCAAGCTTAAAAAAAAGCAAAGTATAGTGGTGTTTGCTGTTGCTTTGCTCCCTAGAGTTGCCTTTCATGTAGCTGATGGCTGTGCTCCTCTCAGAGGGAGCGGAGATCTCCCACGTGCTTATCAAATCCAGGGGTATCGTGGCTCTCTAGTGTCGGAGGGACATACAGGTTGACTTTTCCTTTCCGTGGCAGCAGGCTCCCTCTCCCAGGATGGTGCAGACCCCATGCTCCCCACAGTGATGCTCATGCACACAGGGAGGTTCAGTTGCCCCTTGCAGTTCCCAAGTGGACACATCTTACTCGGTCAGTACTCCTGCCCATCACAGATGATCATCCCAATGGTTGCCACCCTCCCTGTTACCATTTTTTGCAGCCATTGGGAGGCCATAGACAGAGATGGAAGTGCAAACAGGGATTTCCAGACCTCCTCCTTCCCCAGTAATAGCTATTACTAGATGCCACCTCCCTGTACCCCAGTGTGAGACCGCTTCTTGTCATGTCCTGCCCAGTCCTTTGCCCTCAGAGCCATGCCTGGGCCATCTCGGTGTCCAGCAAGGCACATGGGCTGCAGTGTCTGACAGCAGCTGAGCAGCCACAAGATGACAGTGTTTCAGAGCAATATCCGTGCCGTGTCTCTAACGGCTGGGCGCTGGGTTTGATGGGTTGCTTTTTTCCCCCCAATGTGTGAAATGAAGCCCTGCTCTTGCTGAAGGGTACCCGAAACCTGTGGGGACCGCCAGCCTTCTGCAGGGGCACAGCTAGGACAAACCACCCGAAACCTGCCCTGTCCCCCTTCCCAGCCACTGCCTGATGTCCAGGACCCTGCTTCTGGCCAGATGGTGACTTGCTGCTTGCAGAGAACCACACATTATGGCAGTGTCAGGACCCAAGTGTTTTGCTTGCAAATTATATTGATGGAGCTGGGACTTCAGCTGTCACTGCTCCCTCTGTCCAGCCCCACCAGGTACAGGGGCACCTCTCCCCCTGCCCACAAAGGGAAAAGCTCATGTTATCTCAGGATATGTGGCACCTGCCAGAGTGGTACCCAAAGAATGTTTATCAGTGTGGTGACAGGTGCTTTATGTATATAAATATATATATATACCCACTAAGTATTTATAGATTTTATTTACATATATTCTGTGATATCCTCTGCTTTCCTCTCCCAGGGCATCCTGTGGCACTACCTGGCTTCTCCTGGGCTTCAGAGATAGGGACCATCCCAGCACTGTGAGCATCCTCGGCCAGCAGACAGGATCCTGAATGGGACCTAAGTGCTGCTGAATGGCTTGTATTTCCTGGCACGAAAGGCATGAAGGGTCCTGGGAGCTGGTTGGTGTCTCCATGCTGTCATGAAGAGCTCCTTGTGCACAGCCATCGTGCCGCGAGCTGCAGGCTCACCTCCGTAATACCAGTTACTCTTTCTTAACCTTGCTGTGATCCTCAGACATCTTCGAGGCCAATGCATTTGTTTTGTTTCCAGGGCTGGTTTAACTTAACTTTGGAAAAGATGGCCCTTGAGTCACGTCTGGCTTCATTCTTCATCCTTCAGGGGTGGAAGTGTTGAAAGCAATACTCACAGCTGCACATCTCAACCTAGAGGTGTGAGGCATTGATTTCCTCCTGATCAGCTCCTAGAAGTTACCTGTTTTTGTAAGTAATTACTGTTGGCATAGATGTGGCTCTCATCTCTGGAAGCCTGGCTCTCAGGAATAAGGGCTTGTGTCAGCAAGGAGTGACAGGCACAGGTCAAACCCTCTGCCAGCACAGCCCTGCTGGCTGGCTGCCGTTAGACAAGCCCTGCCGTAAGTGTGAGGATAGTTAGGAAACACCCTTGGAGTGGGATTTCTGCATCTCTTGACTTCCCCTGTGGTGTTTTGTCACCCTCTCTCTGTTGCTGATTGCATCTGATCAGCCAGGTGTCTGTTTCACTGCAATTAGTACCGTCTTTTATTTATTTATCTGAACACTTTCAAATCAGTAAATCCTTCCCCACTAGCACATCAGTGCTTTGAAGGACAGCATTTTACATTGTCCCCAATTAAGTCTTTTACAGTATTAAAAATCTGTTGATCAGGGTGTTCCAACAAGCAGCCATGTTGGGGGAGTTTGTTTCCCCTAACACGGGAAGACAGGATGAAACTCCATCATTAATAGAGACCTGAAAAGCTGTTAATAGCTAAGGGCAATGAGAAATCCAACTGGCAGGTAGGGATGGGACGATGGGGGAGTCTCCTTCTTCGTCCTGTACCTGCAGCAGCCCTGGGTGATAGCACCCTGCTGCCTGAGCTTGGATTTATTTAGTGCTGCTGCTTCAGGAAATCTTGGGGGGAAAAGCTCTTTTTGAACAAGTGAGAGTCCATTTTATATGGTGCCACAAAAACATAGGGGAAGAGGCAGCTCCTGGGTGAAATGGATTGTAATGGGGAGTGGGAGAGATCACTGCTGGCAGGGGGAAGGGAAATGGTGCTGTGTCTGTCTCATCATCTAACCAAGATACCCTGAGAAGATGTTTGTAGAGATGCATAAATGTGTGCACGTGCAAATGATGTGTGCTTGAACATTTTATTTTAGGCCCTGAATTCCAACCCCCCTGTTTTTAATGCAGACTGGTGGATGCAGATGTTGAGTGGTCTGTAGGAAATGGCAGCCCGCAAGCATAAATTTCAACATCAGCTCCATTTACTGCATCTTTTCTTCTAAGTACAGTTTTGCTTTCAGAAAATTAGTACTCTAGACCAACCTGCTGGCATATTTGTTTCATACACAGTAGAAGCACCCAGGATATAACCAGTATTTCCCCTGACAAACAGTGTGAATATTGTCACAGACTGGATCTGGCCCTTGCTTCCCTGTGTGGAACACTAATATTGATCCCACCTCCAGACTCATGTGACGATTTGGGGGGTTTACCATCCCCAGGGTAAGGTCTGCTGCTTTTTAAGGTATCCTATTGCATGTAGAAATCCACAAATCTTTATTAAGGTTTGCCAGCTCCAGCTGTGTGTCTGTATCTGCCTTTGTTTTTCAGGTAATTTGTGCTGTACACTTTCACCACATGATTGCTTTTATTGTGTGTGGTTCCTTCTGTTGGGCACTTCTCTGTTGACTATGATTACTACCGCGTCAACTGAAAATGCTCCTGTACTGTATAATTAACTTTATCTGCTTTGCTACACTGCTTCTCACTGGTAATTACACACACTTCAGCTCTTTCACTACATTTCTAAGACTTTAAGAAGTGCTGATTACTCTTGCCCAGTCTCTGTCCAAACTGGAGGGTTTTTCCACGTCTACAATTATATCTTTTTCCTTGCACAACTCTGCTGTAATCTGGATATTGATTATAGAACATATAATGTGATCTTTCAATAAACCATCTGTTTGGAATTCATTGGGGTTTACATGTGCTGTTAGCAAAAAGCTCGTTTAAATCCTCGGGTTGTTGGCTAGTTGATGTGATAGTTATCAATTTACTGAGATAATCTGAAATGGAGAGCAAGGATTTTGAATTATTTTAATCCTCTGGGGAGTTACTTTTTTTTCTCCCTCCTTAGCTCAGCCTTGTCAGCCTTCCCTGTGGTGCCTTAGAGACTTTTGTCCTTTGATGATATTTTTTAAGCCTCTTTTTCTAAGGTAATAGTCTCATGTGATTATGCAGTCTGCCCATCAGTCTTGTCTTTCTGTGCTCTAATGCATTTGAACCCCTGGGTCAACTTGAACCAAATTTGGTAGATCTCGTAAGCTCTTGACAATGTCCAGTTCCTCAAAGTTATGTGCAGATTGGGTAGGGCAGATCCCTGCTGGAGAAGCTCAGCCCTTCTGGACAACCCATGCTTTTGTTTAGCTGGCACCAAGGGAACGTGGCCAGCAGCAAGGGCTGCTGTGTGACCATCACAGGCTACATGCAGGGATGGGAAATACAGAGACGTGAGGCACACAGGGGGGAAGAAATGGGAGCATTGCCGTGGTGGGGATGGGGGCGAAGTGGGGAGAAGGGGTATGGGATCTGTGGGAAAGCAGCCTTCCATCCATGACTGCTCACAGAGCAGCAGCTGCTACTGTAATTACAAATATTGATGTGTTTTCCACAGCTTCTTTTCAAACACACAGCCTCATTTATTATTTTTTTTTCCCCCCCAATCTTTATAACGACAAGTAGTTTTCACATCGTGGAAAGAAAGGCGCTTGCCTGAGAAGTGTTGTATAACTGCTATTGAGATCTTGTAGCAAACCAAGCACACATTTATTAATCAAGGGAAGTGATGTTTGATGCAAACACCAGTTTGATGATTTAACATCATGTTGTCTTTTAAAATAAACTCAGTGATGGAGTGGATGCAGTCTGAACATCCTGCTGATTTCACAGGGCAAGGTATTGCCCTAAAAGATATGGGAATGTTGCCCTGGCCGTTGCTGCAGAGTGTTGGTGTACCTGGAGAACATCTACCAAATGCCCATTGACTTGAATTAGACTGCAATTTAACTGAAGAAGCTACTCTTGTTTCCTTCTCCTGAGTGCACTTTGAGTCCCTGAGTGAGTGGGATTTGAGGGTAGACGCAGCACTGTGCTTTGCTTGCTCCAGCACCGATCACCCCAAGTGTACTCTTACTAATGGGCAAGTTGCTAGCATGAGATACTTTAGGGTGAAAATAGCTGGATTATTACCTTAGGGGGGTTTATGTTGTTTTTATGTGTGCAGAAAATTCAAACCATCTGGTCTGGAGCTGAGAGTCCGTCTCTGTGAACAGTGCTGGAGGATGCTCCTCGGCTGGTGGAAACCACTTTGCCATTGCACAGAGGTGTCTGAGTGACTTTAGGAAGGGCAGAGCTCAGATGCCCATATACCTCTAGTATCTTTCTTTTAATTGGAAGACTAATACTGCTTTAACAGAATAGGAATATCCTTCATCCAGCAGAGGTGAAGGAAACTCTCTGGATGATTTATATGGTGTCTCAAGATCAAACCTTCAAAGGTCAGAAAGAAGGGCCTTAAGCAAGGGAAGCATGATTTAGCCCTCTATAAATGCTAGTGTTATTAGTGGTATTACAGCAATATAGGTAACTTTTAATCTTCTTCAGCTGCGATTTGACATTATTGAGCAAAAAACCCCTGTGTAATTACTTCCTTTTGGTGTCTTTCTGTGTTGTAACTGCTCAGAAGTAAAGAAACCTGTGCCTCCATGGTATTTCATAAATACCTGGTTAGTGCTCTGCAAAGCCCCAGCTGGCTGCAGCGTTCAGCCTTTGCTGCTGTGGTTTTTATCCATCCATTTCCATGGCACACTGCTCTGCAGCCAGGGCTGCGTTTAGCTCTCCTCTTGTAGCTGATTAGAATTGCCTGTTAGATAGCGTTATTTTTCTCTTGATTTCTGTTTCCCTTTCACCTCTCCCCTGACTTTCTCCCATTCCTCTCTTGCTCTCTGCACCTTCCTTTTTTCCCAGTTCTTTGCACTTTGTGGTAGAAATCACCTCCTCTGGGAAACGAGATGGTTCTCCTGCTGTTGCCTCCTTTTGGGGTGTAGTTTGAGTTTCTGATTGTTATATTTCACATGGTGTGGAGATGACCTGCTCCTTAAAATCCCACCTCACAACTCACATGGATCCGGTGTGACACTGGAGCACTTCTCAGGTATTCACCCTTCAACTAACCTCTTTTCTTGTTTTGTTCTTTGCTGAGACGAACCACTTGGCAGTTACTCATGCACAGACACTATTCACCATTGCAGGATTATTCCCATTTATTCACTACTTATTCCAATGTGGCATAAAAAATGGAGTGGGATTATGCTGGCCCCAGCCAGCGGCGTGTGCTGGTGAGTGGTATAATATATATTCTGCTACTTCTGGCATCTTCCAACTAATGTTTTCCCCTGTTATAACTCAATTCTTTCCTCTCTAAGTGCATAAATTGCCCTTTAATGCTTTCCTGGTGTGACTGTTACTTCCACATCTCATCTCTTTTCCTCTGTGTTCACACTGAATCCTGCCCAGCCATACCCAGCACCGTCCCACAGAGGTTGTACCTGGTGCTCTGCTCTCTGGGCTGGCACCCTGGACTCCTTCCCCTGCCAGTGCAGCTCACGTGCATCAGCCCCACCAGCAGTTTTGGCTGGAAGAATAACCCCAGACGTGCCACCGTCCGTCTGGCATGGGGAGGCGTTCCTCACAGCAAAGAAAAGGCACTTTGTGAAAGATGGTTTGCTGCTCTCTTGAGCAGAGACAAAGGTCTTGGTTAGTGGCCACCAAAGGCTTGCTGTTAATTGCAGGATATCTCCCGTTTGGCTGGAGGCTGTACCCCCACTTTCCGCCCATCAGAGTTCTCTGCAGATATGCTGAACACCCTGTTTCATGCATTTTCTGATTACTTCCACTCTTTGGCACCCATCCATTCTGCTGCTGGGTGCCTGGATCTCACCCACAGTGTGTATTTTCTGGTCATAGCCATCCTTGGTCGGATGCCATGTAGATACTGGCCCAACTCATCAAACAACTTGCTTTCCAGCTCAAGGCCTTAGACTTCAGTCAAGTTAACCTCTGAGAAACACTCTCGTCTTTGGTTTGATGCAGAAAGCATTGGGCTTGTGCTGGCTTCTTTTTTCAGTATTATTTTCTTAGTGTTGTATAAATATGTAACTATATGTATATATGTGCACACTGTATAAAGTTATATATATTACTATATATGCACACTATACTGTATACATGTAATCATACATACATGCATGAGTTTATCTATCTATACATATGAAAGTATGCATATAATAGAGCTTGCAGGAGTCTTACTTGTGTTCATTTTCCTCTCAGCTTTCTTCTCTTGGAGTTTTCACTGAGCCGTAATTTTCTGGTTTGCCCTGGTTTGCCCTTTAAAATCCCTTTTCCAAGAACATCTAAAATTACTAAACTGTTTATTCAATTGACTTTTAGTGTCTAGAACCTTTGCAAAGAAACATTCTTGGAGCAGCTATTTTCAGCTACCTTTTTCGTACCTGCTTGTGTTTTGTGCTACTTTACTGGTAGTTTCCATGACAATTATGCACAGTTAGCGGCAGCCTTGCCCTCGGTTGCTGTTTTGCAAAGATGCCCTTGCTCTTGCCCATCTGGGAATCTGGCTGCAGAAGTTCATGCTCAATTCCATTTTTTATTTTCATATCCCCTGTGTGTCCCACTAGCACTATACAGGTGCTGCAGGCTACCATAAAATATAACGATTCCATGATTCTATATTGCTTTCGGCATATGTCCATGGAAATGATTTGGAGGGCAGAGCCATCTCATCCTTGAAAGGAGCAGCATATTCTGGCTAGTGGAAGAGGACGCGTCACCCACGGAATGACAACAGCTCGGTGCAGCCAGGTTTTATGTCCACTAAAATGAGAGAGGAGGGTGGTAAGAGCGGGTTTGGGCTCACTCCCTTCTGGCTCACTCCCCTTTTCTTGTTTTCTCCATCTCAACTCTAATGATTCTAATGAGTACAGGAAAGCTGGGGAGGGACTCTTGATCAGCGAGTGGAGCGATAGGATGAGGGGTAATGGTTTTAAACTGAAAGAAGGGAGATTTAGGTAAGATATTAAGAAGAAATATTTCACTGTGAGGGCAGTAAGACACTGGAACAGGTTGCCCACAGAAGCTGTGGAAGCTCCATCCATGGAGGGGTTCAAGGCCAGGCTGGATGGGGCTTTGAGCAACCTGGTCTGGTGGGAAGGGTCTGGGGTTGGAACTCAATGATCTTTAAGGTTCCTTCCAACTCAAACCATTCTGTGATTCTATGATTCACAGCCACTCCTGATGTGCCAAGCAGCAATCCTTTTATATGTTACCATTTTTTATTGCATCCTTACCCCTACCTGTTTGGTCTGATACAAATAACTTTGAGCTTTCTGTATGGTCTGCTCTCAACCCTACCAATACCTCCTCACCCTTTCTGTGCATCATTTTTTTAGTTGACCATTTCCTCCTATTTTTCCAAGCGCTGCCTCCTTTTATTCTTACCTACTCGCATCCTTCCCTCCCGCCACCCCCAGCTTCCTCTGCTAAATCCACTTAAGTGTAATCTAAAACACACTTCGTGAAAGTGGAAGCCCAGAGAAATATTTGCTCTGGCTCTTGCTAGCACCTCACGGTGCCAGTGAGCTCTGAGACAGTGGATTCTCAACCCTGCAGTAAAATGAGCCTTTCCCGTAAGTTTAAAATTTGAGTCTTCCTCACAAACTACAGTCAAAATGATTGTCAGCTCAAAAAAACCCTTTTAACTAAATTCAAAGGAATGCATTCAGAGCAGATTTTTGAATTTCCACTATGATAAAACTAATTACAATTACCAGTCTGTTACTGAAACACAAAACATCCAGAACACCACAATATTTGAAATTATATTTTAAGGAACAAACATAGCAGATCAAAGAAAAAAAAACTTCAAAGTCCAGAGTGATCGTCTTCTTAAACAGCCTTAATTGCTTGTAAGATAAATGGGAATGAAGAACTAGGGGAAAGAGAGAGCCTTGGAGATAATCCACATGGAGAATGGGATCTGCTATTGCAAATGAGCCGTGTCTGTTCCAGTCCTGATTCATCTCAAATTCCCAACCCGCCTGCCCAAATGCCACCTACCAACCAACCAACCAACTCATCTCACAGCGTGCAAGAGAGACCGAGAGGTCCCATTTCTGGTAGTTATGGGATAATGAACGCTGCTCCGGCTGCCGAAAGCAGCTCTTCAAAGCTCCTGAAGTGTTTATTCATCCTTGTAGAGTTGCTCTTAGTCATCTCTTCTCCTTAGTCAAAACACAGAGTTTTGCTTCCTTGCTGGGTAAATCGCTCTGCCCTGTGGGAACAAATTATCCCAGTTCTGGCAAAACCTTTGGGTGCTTGCCAGCAGTGAGTGGCCCTCCTTGGGTGGGGAGGGCGATCTTGGTGACAGGTGAGTTTGAACTGCTCTGTGCAGTTTTTTCCAGCTAGATCAAAAAATCCACTTCTCCCTCTGGAAGGCTTTTTTTTTTTTTTTTTTCCCTGGAAACATGTTATTTTTAAATAACCAACCGATTAGAGCCTTGACTTATTCCAGTCTTCTGGTGGTCACTCCACAGATGCACTTTTGCCAGTCTGATCCTTGCAATGTATGTTGTTCACTGACCAGTCACAGTGGTCTCTGGATGATATTCCTTGTTTGATGTGTCTCACCGGGACCTGGAGACTCCGTGTCGTGGGTAGCTCCAGCAATGAGAGGTTAACCTTGCTTTCCTGAGGTTTGCATTTGATGTTCTCCTGTCCTCATGCTCCACTGTGTATCCAACCACAGTACCTTGGAACAAACCTGGATGAGAGCTGTGCTTCCAAAATGCCACGTGCTTAGGACTGTACCCAGCAGCTGGTTGTGCCAAGATGCCCAGTTGGGCTCCTCCATGTGCAGCAACCAGTAGCCTAATTTGCACAGTGCCTGCCACCTCCCAGGCCAGACCAGCTGGTGGGATGGATTATGGAGAAGTCCAAGGGATGGCAAAAGAAATTGAAGGAAAGGAGACAGTGGAAGACCAACACCTACACTCACCACTCAACCATACGCTGCAGCTTTGTCCCAATGCGTTTGCCAGAGGCAGCGCTGGGGGCGAGACCCCTAAAAACTGGGGTGGGGTGAGTGAGTGAGAGCCAGAAAGAGAAGGGAAGAGGGGCTGGGCTGGTGAGATGGGCCTGGGAATCACGGCTGGAGCTCCCAAACTGCATCTTCCCATGTGTGGTTAAACTTGCCCCGGTGCCCTGTGGATGTGGCTTTTGGGAGCGGTCACGATTTGCTTCTTCTCGAGCTGTGGTGTTTATGGCCAGCTATGGTTTTGGCACATGATTCCTGTTTCAGCTTCTTCCCAGACACATGGTTTGGGTCTGACTGTTCCCTGCGACACAGGGGTCTGCTCCCAAAGTCCCAGGGCTGGGCGGGCATTGTCACCAGTGACTTTGCCAGCATCCCTTTCTGATGATGATGGAGGCAAGGTGTGGCTGCTCTGCAGTCCCCTTCTGTCATTACAAGGCAGCTGATGTTTTATTCCAAGTTAGACTAACCATGAAAATGTGCTGGACACTGGAAAGAGATGTCTTGAGCACACAAAGCAGCTTACAAGTCTGCGAAGAGAGAAGGGAATTTTTCATTAGGCAGTGACACGCATAGCGAGCGCTCTTGTTTTTAATAAGCTCACAAAGCTTTCTTGAAAGCCAGGGATTTTTTTTTTCCACCCTGAACACATGAGGTATTTTCATTTCAAAATGAATGCATGCTATGTCCAACTTCCAGAAAGCCTTTCACATGAAAAAAAAAAAAAAGGGCAGACTTCTTCAGATGCTGAAGCGATCGGGGTGGAAGCAATCATGAAACAGAATGCTGGAATATTTGCTCTGTGTTCAGAGATTGTGTGGCATCTTGTATTGTCTGAAGCAGCACCAGATAGTAATCATACGTGCAAATCTCTCAGGCTGGGGCAACAGGCAGAGGAGCAAATCTCTGTGTCTCCATAGAGCTGGAAGAAATCTCAGATATTTCTGTTTGTCTGCAGAACAGCTGGGGACTCCTCAGACATGAATCTAATTAAGCATATTCCTTGCCACAAACACTTCAAGTCCTATTTCTGAGATCCGAATGTCTTTCCAAAATGAAGCCTTAAGAATATTGCTTTCATGCAGTGTGCTTTGCTTTTTTTTTTTTTTATCTTCTGTTCTGGGCAAAATTAAATTACAGTTATAGGCTCAGAGCAAAATTTACTGAAGTCAGTAATATTGATTGATATCTGGGTATCAGCAGAATGTCATGCATTAATAATAGTTGAATTTAATTCACAGGCCCAGGGGGGCTCCCGGTGGCGATGTGGGTATTGGAGTTGGACAGGCTGGGGTGACATTTAACATGCCTGGTCCTCTCTGCCCAGTGATGAGTGTCGTCCTCACTGTGAGTAGTAGAGCCCTATCCCTGCCTCCTGCCCTGCCCTGGGTTTGCAGGTGCTCAGGTTAGGACCAAAATTGAAATACTGGGCTTTTTTTGGTTTTGTTTTTTTGTTTTTTTTAATCTGCTCACCATAACCCAAGCTATAAAACAGAGCACTTATTTTTTTGGAGGGGAGAGACAAGAGCTTGGTACAGCAAAGGGCTTAACTGGAGCCTTTTGGATGTGGAGCAGCATGAACCTGGCTGCCCGGGTGCAGTGTGAGCAGTGGGGCTCCAGCTCCAGCCCATCCCTGCTCCCTCCAGCACTGGGCACACTGGGCTCCTTCAGCTGTTTTCCTGGCACAAGTCCCCTCTGTGTGGCTCTGTGGGCAACTGAGCCCAGCTCAGCCCTGCCAACCCCTCTCTGAGACCCCGCAGGAGCCCCAGCTCCACCACAGCTCTGCAAACCACTCATTTCCAGTCCAGCAGCCACTTCAATTCTCCATTTCAAATCAACCCAAACCAGAAAGAACATTGCTTCTTGCTTCGTTCTGCACAAGATTGCCACTGGCCTCTCTGCTGGCTGTGAAAGCCCTCTCCAGATTTCTCATAGATTTGAAGGAATTTTTTTCCTGCTGGTATTCCAGGGAATAAATTCATCTGAGGAATAGCCCAGTATTGATGCACTGCTGTTTTCAACTACCTGCCTTTTTTCCTGCTCTCTTAAATTCCATTCTCAGTCCAGTTGATGCCAAGCATAAGGCTTGCAGGAGGCTGGTCTTGGGCTTCGGGTCCTGCTCTCCCATGCAGTTAAAATACATGGGATAAGGCTTGTCGGTAAAACCACATACCTTGAGACTGGGTGATACAACTGGAAAAAACAGATAAGCTTTCAGTCACATAAACTCTTCCTTGGGTCTCTTATATGCGGAGTTATATGTGTGTGCTCCTCAGATAGTTTGATTTATGTTAATTTGCATATACCAAGTATAGCAAAACCCAGTGAATTTGCCTGATATGTTTTCACTCCTGTAAGAAACATGATGGGAAGTGGAAGATATGATCATCTCTCTCCCTAGTGGCATCAGTAAATATCACACATATCAGATTAAACCCTTGACATTTTTCCAACAGTGTGAAATTTGCTTGAAGATGTTGGAAAATGAGTTATAGATGTGAAAGCAAGGCTTGGAATATGAATGCAAACACATTAACCCTAAAACTGGTGTAATTTGCTTTCCCTTATATCCTGGCACATGGAGCTGGAGGGGCCGTTGGGGAGAGCTCCCACCACCACAGCAGCAGAGGCTGGGGGTGAGTGGGATGTGAGCCATGAGAGAGAAGTGCCTTTTGACTCCTGAATAGCAGTGAGGGGCTAAATCCTGCCCAGGGGACCCCAGGGGTACACCCCAGCAGTGAGGTGGGACTTCACCTGCTCTAGCTGGTGTCAGGGTGGTTTCAGGTGTATTCCTGCCTCAGGGTTGAGGTGCAAACCTCCCCCCAGCTGGGGAGAGATGCCCAGCAGCTTATGCATGAAAAATACACTTTTCATTTAACTGGAAAGACAAAATCCCTCAGGGGTTACTGTAGCATAATCACCCACCTGCAAAAGTCTTTAGGATAGGTGAAGGCTGGGGATGTGAGGTGGCCTTGTGGACAGGACTGAGTCTTTGACCTAGACGTTAAGATCAAGACTGGTTTTATTCTTTTACTGCAAAAACTCTTCAGTAGGTTTTCCAGATGCTTCTGCCTCCATTATGCCACAGTTGAAAGGTGCGCTGGGTTAGTGAGGTTGGATTTTTCCATGCTTGTGTTCAGAATCTTTCACATCCTGCTGGTGAATCCCAGTCTGAGCATGGCACATCCATCTCGGTGCCCTTCAGCCTCCTCCGTGGATGCGTGCAGGGCATCAGTGAGCTGCAGCAGCAGAGCAAATATTGAGAAACAGGAAAAGTATTGTGCATTTTAAGGAACAGACTCATTTTAATCCAGAGGCATTGTTGTGGCAATTACACCATTGAAAGCAGTTCTGATGCCCCTTATTATCTTCTTCTGCATTATCCTTTTGCCCCCTTAGAGATGACCAAGACAGGACTTGATTGCAACTGCTTCTTGTGAGTGCAGTGGTTCCTTAAGAGCCATTAGGAGTGCAGCATCTGCTGGAGTTGCCATGGAGATGCCAAGGCTGATTGTAAGCCAGGTGAACTACTCCTGCCACTGGCAGAGCACTGCACATCCCTCCCCAGGGATACAGGCTGCTTGGAGAGATGGTGGTTGGAATCAGAGCATGGACCAAGTGCTGGGTTGGGTTGCGAGGTGGCTCCAGAGTGCTGGAGCTGTTGGGAGCAATAGAGATGAGCCTGAGACCTATATCTGCAAATGGAGATGATCTAACAGGAGGAGTTCACCGTCTCTGTGAAACAGATATCCAAAATCTCTGTCCCAGATATCCTGGGTGCAGTCTTTTGTGGGTGCTCTCAGGTTGGCCTTGCTGACCTGGCTGAGAGTCGCTCCGAGGGGGCCACAGCCCTCGCTGGGTGTTTATACCCCTGTCAGAGGAGGAGGTAGCTCTTTCTGTGGTTGTGCCGTAGCATTGAGAAATCTGGTCTTTCAAAATTTGGCAAGCACCGTGTAACTTGAAGTACAGTATTAGCATAAATTAGCTGAGAACACATTTATCTGTGGCAGGGGGAAGGTTGCCGCTTGGCAGCAGGTGGCTTGCTTTTATGCAACAGATATTCTGTCTTCACTTAATAAACATCTATCAGATAAAAAAGTGATGCAGTTGACACACGTCTCATCTATTCTTAGATTTGGCATTTGGGAATATGGTTTCACTGCTTGGATCTGACTGGAAGCGTGTACCATTTCACAGGCAGGAAGGTTCTTCACTGTTGATAAATTTTGACTCTTATTTAAATGGAAGATGAGCATAGGTCCTCTCTGCTCTGGCTGAAGGCTGCACTGCATGCTCAGCCACTGTCTGCAGTTTGTATGCTTAGGTTTACCCCCCCAAAATCAGACCTTTTGCACCCAGTGCTGCTGTGCAGTGTGGAGAGCCCTCTCCTTTCAGCGCCCAGTTTCAGGAAGACCCAAATGGACCACCGGGGCACCAGCTGGGGTGTATCTGCTCTATGGATGCCACTACTTTAAAAATATCCTACCTTATATATATATATGTCTCCTACATTATAGATATCCTGATCTGAGATCGTGATCGCCTCCCTCAAAATTCAAAGTTAAAAAGCAGTTTTACAGATCTCCGTCATCTGTGTTGAAGGTCAAGAATCCTTTTCTTTTTTTCTCCCCTTCTTTTGAGAACAATAGCAGCAAAAATATTACCAGATATGGAAACAGGGTCAGAAAGCTGCAGATAAATGGGACAAAGCATCAAATGAAGTGACAGGAGACCTAATTATGGGATTGAAGCTATGGGATGAAATAGATAAAAATCTCTCAGGAACTTGTATCTCCTTGTATTTTTTGCAAGAACTTGAAACGCTCATTCCTCTTCTTGCCTGAGCCTTTTTGAAATCAGTACATTTTTAACTGGAAGTTGGAGGCAAGGACAACACGGCCTTGGCATTAAACAGCACGTTTCAGTTGTCCGGGAACAGCTGGAGAGGTGTTCATGTTTCTCTCCTCATATTCAGGATTGGGTGGCTGACCTTGGAAACATGGCTGAAGTCAAGGGAAACAGTTGGGCTTTTACCCACTTTTTCAAACTGGAGTTTATACTCACCACCACCACACATCCAGTAGTGCTTTCTACCATCTACCCACCTCATGTGCTTAATTTAGAAGGACAAAATTATGTGATACTGAGATTCTACATCATGACTGCCATGGTCAGTTCACCCCAGCTGCTCGCCCTCTCTGGCCACGGTCACAGGGTCACGTTTGCACGTCTGGGAGAGTGTGCACATTTCTGCTCAAGTGTTTGCCCACCCCAAAGGCAAACTTGCCATCCCTTTCAAGTTCAAACCTGGTTGTGCAAATGGCACTTGGCCAAACAGATGGGTCAGCCTGCCATAAACCTCAGGAATTCAGGCTTCTGAGAGCCTGAAGGACAGGGGTCCAGAATCAGAGGAGGGAAATTGGCAACTGGTTTAAGGTTGTGATGGGTAAATGTCCCCATGGGAGTAAATGTCCGCTCATGCTGTGCTCTGGGAGAAGAATAAGGAGTGTGTGCTCTGCAGGTGGGCAGAAGGCTTGGGATGCTGCTGGGCAGCATGCTGCTCCTGGCTGGCAATTCCTTTGCTCAGTCCTTTGCTGGGAACGTAATGGTTACGCATCGGTGAGAGGAAAATATTAGTTTGCAGGTATGTAGTCTACTCCCACTGTTCATGAGGCTCTTCCTTTCTCAAGACACTATGAATAAATAATGCAGTATGAAAATGAAGGCAATGTGGTTATCGGGGCTATTAGATGAAAGCACATCGGGAGCTGATTTAGATCTGGATATTCTGCCTATAGTTTAATGTAGTGGCTATTGGAGAAATCACTTCTCTGGAAGATTGTGCATGCTGCTGGGGAGAGGGTATCTCACCGGTCCTGGGACGTGCTTTTCTTTAGGAAAGAGCATTGTAGAATCTCACTCCATGTTGGTGAAACTTGATTACTGCCTTATCATTCAGAGCTCGAGGGATATATTCATGCTGTTATTATAATATGTTATTTCCTCACAGTTCCTCATATAAACGATGGAGGCTGCGATGCAGAACTCCCTGTGTGTGTCCAGGAAAGGGAGAGCCTTGTGACTCTGTAAATGAAAATCCATCTGCTTCTGTGCTGGAGGAGCAAGGGCTGCTCGCTTTGGCTTTCGCAGTGAGCAGTGCTCAACCTGCATGCACTGGGAACAGGAAACTTGCAGTAACTCCTTGAGGACAGAGGTGAGTCTCCTCCAGCATCCCCCTAGATCTTAAAGCTGCCCAAGGTAGCAGTTCAGGGTCCCCTGGAGATTCCCTCTGTTTCTGCAGTGGTGCTGTTACTGGTTCTGTGGGGAGGAAACAGAGGTGGGAATAAACCAGGGCGCTCACACTGCCTGGCTATTCCTGGTCTGCAAGCCAGGACACCAGCAGCCCACTCCCACCAACTCAGAGAGGGACATCAGTCCCAGGCCAGACCCTTAAACCAGCTTCTTTATCCCCAGCAAACCCAAGGACTTAAACCCTGCTTTGATGCACCCTGCTGGTAATGTGAGGGGAGATCCCAAGTGGTCCCAGCACATCCCAGTCCTTCCAGTCCTTGGCCAAGCATGGATGAGGAGGTAAAGCCGGATGTATATTTTTGGTTGGTGGTTGTGCTAAAACTATTCAGTCTTCAGCTGCTTCATCGGTGAGAAAAGGGTGAGTGGGAATTTATTGGGAGAACATCTTGCCTTCTTGGAAAAGAGCAGAGTGACAAACCCTTCACAGGGACTGGGGGAACACTGCGAGCTTTCCAGCAGGTTGTTAAAAAATCATTTTCATTAGGAAGCAGAAATCCTGCTGCTGAGAAAGATTGCTTAATGCGAGCAGATTTGGGCTTGCTAATGAGCGTTTTCCGCTTCCAGCTGCATGGAGGAAGCTCTGGTTTTCTTGCCAAAAGATGGACCCAGGTGACACCAAGGGAAAAGTGTTCCTGTGGGCATCAGCCCTTTTACTTTTACCATGAACAAACCCTCAGACTTCAGAGCCCATGTGTGCTGGGGAAATGTCATGTTTTTTCTCTCTGGAGAGAGGACTTATCTCCTGGAGAGGACCCTGTGCCCAGCCCTTGGCGCTTACAGCATCCCTGTGAGTGTTTAATCTCAGAGCCTTGTTTGCTGCCTCCAAGCCTTGGCACAAGCCTCTGCTTATTTTCTATTATTTTTGCCCTCTCCTTAGCTTAGTTCATTCTGTGGCGGTGTGCTCTCCCTGTTTCCCCCCCCCTCTCCTTCTTTCCCCCCCTGGCTCCTGCTCAGGCCTTGACCACAGCAACATCGGTTGCGATAAGCTGCACCCGGACTTTGGGGGATGGCTGGTAACATAGCCAAAACACTGTGGGGAGTGGAGACCTAGATATCTTGTTTACATGAAATATGACTATAGTTCAATTATCTTACGGTATAAATAGTGGACAGCCCAAGAGCCCTTTGAGCTCTCCGGTATGGCAGCGGGCTGCACGCCAGGATCTCCCCTTTTGTGAGGACGCTCGCTTAAGGTTCTACTCCTCGAGGTTGAGAGATTCCTTACCGCAACAGATTCTCGGTAAGTGACTAATAGCATGCTAAAACTTTGAAATCTTAGCTAAGTAACATAAGGGATTGATTGCGCATATATAATCCTTTAGACATAAACCGTTGACCAAGTCTGGGACTAGGATTGGATCCAGCCGCACCTAGACTCCTCTCTGAGAAGGAGTTTAGAAAGCAAGGGGGTCCTTTCTGAACCTCGTGACTCAACGGGAGGGTCTCCCTGACAGTTTGTCTGACCCTGTCCTCTATGCAGTAAATACACAAGTGTACCTTGGCATCGAACCTCGTAAAACACTGTTACATTCACTATTAATTTTGTTAAATTTCTATTTCACCTTAATAAATATTTCATTATTTCTCTCTTACGAGTGAAGTCAATCACTCTCTGCCCGCGACACATTCCTCATCCCAGTTTCCTCCTGTGCATGTGATTGAATCCAGTATTGCTCGCTGCCCAGTTACAGAGAACTGGAGTATTGCATTGAATTGTTTTATTTTAAAAATTTTGTCATCTCTGTAAAAAATTTGCTTTACTTATGGAAGGAAAACAAAAATTAAAGCTTCACTGAAAGGAGAAATGGCTTTGAACAATTTTCATTCTACTCTTCATGTCTTTAAACTGCCTCAATATTCTAGTAATAATTTTGGGTTGTTTTGACCTGAAAGAATTGAAGTATTTCTTTTCTGACAAGGCTGACAGATGCTTTGACTGATGCTAGCTAAAATCAGGTCTTTCAGCCTAAGAAATGTTACAACATCATTTGCATACAAACAGGGACCTAGACAAGCACTTGAAAATTTCTTGCACTTGCAAATCTTGACACTTGAGACGAATAAAAGGAATTTTTACTCCCTCAGCCCAGCGGATGCTCAGAAATAATGACGTTCTCGTCAACATTAGTTTGAAACTCCGAATTATGAAAGTGATACAGGGAGATTTTTACCATTCTCCCCATCCCCCTAAGACAGGCTCTCCCGACGCTCTCCTGGCTGTTAACAAGCAAGGATCATTAAAGGCAGCGATCTCTGGGGCTGCACTAAAGCCTCCACGGGGAGCGATGCTTGTTTGCTCCAGTTCTCTGTGCATCCAAAATCATCTTCCTCTCTTTGTATCTTTTTGCCGTAAACGATTATGTTCATAAATATGCAAAGATTTGCTTCCTCTGAGCAAACCCCTCCACTGTCACAACTGGGCCAGGTGGTGAAGGCAGGCACGCTTGCTCCCAGCGTTGCCAATTCCAAAATAAACTGCTGGAAGCCCGTGTGTCAGCAGAGGCAGCTGCGGAACAGGGCAGGCTCCTCCTGGGGGTGATGGTCTCGGCTGCCCGCTGTGCTGCTCTGCAGCCAGCATGGGGAGAGCTTCTCCCCTCCCCTCCCTTCCCGTTCCCTCCCCTTTCCCCTTCCCTTTCCCCTATGCTGTTCTCCATTTTCCTTTCCCCTTCCCTTTTTCCCTTTTCCCTTTCTTTTTTTCCTGTTTCCTTTTTTCCCTTTGCCTTTCCCCCTTCTTTTCTGTTTCCCTTTCCCTTTTCTTTTTTCCCTTCACCTTTGCTGTTCTTCTCCTTCTCTCTTTCCCTTTCCCTTTCCCTTTCCCGTTCTCTTTCCCTTTCCTTTTTTTCCCTTCACCTTTGCTGTTCTTCTCCTTCTCTCTTTCCCTTTCCCTTTCCCGTTCTCTTTCCCTTTCCTTTTTTTCCCTTCACCTTTGCTGTTCTTCTCCTTCTCTCTTTCCCTTTCCCTTTCCCGTTCTCTTTCCCTTTCCTTTTTTTCCCTTCACCTTTGCTGTTCTTCTCCTTCTCTCTTTCCCTTTCCCTTTCCCGTTCTCTTTCCCTTTCCTTTTTTTCCCTTCACCTTTGCTGTTCTTCTCCTTCTCTCTTTCCCTTTCCCTTTCCCGTTCTCNTCCCTTTCTTTTTTCTCCTTTTCCTTTTTTCCCTTGTCCTTTTTATCTTCCCTTTTCCTTTCCCTTTCCCTCTCAGGCTGGCAGCACCCACCAGTGCTGCTAGTGAGATCCCCCACCTTGCTGAGGCCATGCCAGCACCTCTGCAGGGGTGCTCCGAGAGCCCCCCACATTCACCAATGCAGCCACACCAGGGTCTGGCCTCCCTTAGCACATGAAAAATTCCCTTTTCACCCTCATTTTACCCAAGGGGGAGGATTTTATTTAACTTCTCTACGGTGGACGAGCAGGGGCCATGGAGCTGCAGGGGGGCACAGGGCAGCACTGCATCTGCTGCCCTGAAATCTTACAAATTTTGGGCCAAGCCATGAAGATTTTGCAGCAGCTCTCCCCAGCTCCTGTTTCCTCCCCTGTAGCTGTGTGAACAGCCAGTGGTGTGATACGCAAATATTTCACTCAGCATTTTTAAACTGTTTTTGCAAGGTTTTATGAATTTAGTCAAACTTGCTAAATATTCATGAACTGCTCACCAGCCACACGAGCTGATGAAGGATGGAGCAGGCTAGGGCGAGAGACGAGGGGGGGAATTTACTATTTTGAAGAGTCATCACATAAATTATTCAGCAGCCCTAATCTGACCAGCTGGATTTACTGTCATGGGCCAAGAGCTCCAGAGGCTGCTGCCTCTCAACAGCAACCAGAAATTTTGCTGGTTTGGCTTTTGGCGGTTAGTCAAGGTGAGATCCAACCCAGGCAGACGGGGAGGGGGTGATGTGGTGGTGGTGGTGGGGCTCATCTGAAAGCATCCAGCTCCGATGGCAAAAAAAAATCTCCATCAGGCCAATATATTAATGACCTTTCCAAAGGCACTCCGTGGAGCCCTCGTGCATTGAGAGTGAGCAGTCGTAATTGCAGCATCTCCAGATGTTTTGTGTATGTTTCAGTCTTCATTTATTTGTTTTCTGTGCCGAGTTACTTGGGATACTGAAAAATGTAAATAATGAATATGTGATGAGCAGCAAGAATGGATCTCTGCCCTGCCTTGCTCTTCCAAAAAAGCTAATTAAACCAAGTACCAAAATAAAAAGTGCTTGAGTCTGCTCCAGCATCACCATAAAAGAGTACTCATGAGCAAATAATTGACAATTAAAGCCTGATTTACAGAAAAGAAGAAGAAAAAAAATCTTGTATACAGCTGAAGTGAGCTCTTTTGAGCAACGAGGATCTAAGCAAGGGTTGTGTTGATGGGAAATGAGCTATTGCTGGGGTGGGAGCCTGAGTGTGCTCAAGCCCAGGTGCCAACAAAACTGGCTCAGACCCGGAGCCAGAGCCGCTGGTTTAAATTAGAGCTGTTTCGGCAGTCTCCCTCATCCAAGGTTTTCAAACTCCTTGTGGGTAAAAGCCACAAGGGAAACTGAGGCACAGAGCACCAGCAGGGCTGGCAGCCAAAGGGATCACTGCAGTAGGGGAGGGAGCAGAGTGCTGGGCTGGGTTTGATAAAAATCAGAGCATGTACTAATATATACATTGCTTAATATACATATAGTCTGGCTCAGGGCTAGTTTTCTCCTGGGGGTGATGTTGATATGGGATCCCAGTCCGGGGGACTGCGTATTTGATTGTATGAATTATATATGTGTATATATATATATACACACACATATGTATAAGAGTATTACGTATATACTGTGATCTGATGTGTGCTCTTCACAGTTTAATGCTTTATTTAGACTGAATTAACGTGCTTCACAGGGCTTTGTTTATCCATTTTAATAAATCAGCTCTTTCAGCTAAATCTTGCCTTAAGAGTTGATCATATCCAGAGCCTCCAAGAGAGCAGCAGATATAAATATTTGCTTTTACAATGGGAAGACTCTCCTGAGAACGCTTTAGCAAATGACTGGATTTTCCTAAAAGAGGGAAATTGGTAATTTGCTGAGTTATTAAAATAAGAAGTGAAGAAGCAGAAAGGTGGAGCCGCAGACAAGAAGTCTTTGGCCACTGAACTAAGGTACAGCGTGCCATCGGGTGGGTTAAGTCTGTGACCTGCCTTCCTCCACTCCTCCCAGGTGAGGGTGAAGCCTGGAGGCAGATGAAGCTGATGCAATTACATGGAGGGAGACACATTGCAAGCACCAGAGTCCAGCATCGATGGACAGAGGCAATAGACTCAAATAATTTAAAGTTTCTCATTTTTTTTCCTACTCAAAGGTCCGGACAGGTCCTTGGCACTGGAAGTGACTATAATTGTGTCTTGCTGTCCAACAAATGATATGTCAGCATCTAGCCGTACCTGCTTGGTAATAAAAGCCTTTTTTAAAAATAATAATAATAATAATAATAATAATAATAATAATAATAATAATAATAATAATAATTATTGTTGTTGTTGTTGTTGTTGTTATTATTATTATTATTATTATTATTATTATTATTATTATTATTATTATTATTTTCTTTATCTCAGTATTGTGAAATATTGAAATAGCTGTGGAAAATGGGAAGGTCTTTCCCGAGGGAGAATCAAGCAGATGTCAATGGGATGCTCCAAAGCAAAAATACCTGTGTGGAGAACCCTCCGGCTGCAGAGCTGCCAGCCTTCAACTGGTTGGTGTTTGCCTGCAGCCAATTTAAAAAGGAATGGAAAGGTGTGATCTCACACTCAGAAAAGCAAAAGGAGCTGATCAAACCATGCTGATGTAGCTCAGAAAATGGAAAGTGTCTGGGTTGGTGAATTAGTGTGTGGTGATGAGAGGGTGGGAAAGGGTCGGCTCTCGGCTGTGTTAGCTCTGAGTCTCCTGGCAGGGTGGTGGGCTTGGCAACGCCTCATGGGAGATGGAGAGGTGAAACCTGGTGAACAAGACTCCCACTTCAGAGGCTGAATTAAGACCCAGTCCCTACAAGATAAGAACATTATTATTTGCTACAGTTTATTCTGATATGTCACAAATTGTGGATGCTTTTGGAAATGGGGCCCAGTTCTTCAGTGACTTGTTCAATGGCCTTGAGTATCCATGTCCATCAATTCCCCTTGTACTCAAACAGGAGCTGACTTCCTAAATAGTTTTAAGAATCTAGGTTGAAAATGTGTTGCATAAAAAAGGTAATCTTTCAAATAAAGTCCTCTGAAATTGCTCTTAGCTAATGAGCTTTCCCAGGCTGTGGAGAATGGTCATCTAATAGGTGGCAGATAATCTCCGGGAGAATGAGGACAGCCTAGATTTCAAGAATAGCATAATTGTATGTAAATGTAAGGAACAGGGATCTTTTTATTAGCCTTGAAGAGCAAAGTTCATCGGATAACAGAATAGCTCTCACCCAGGAGCCCGGATTAGCTGGAAGCTGGAGGGAGCCAGGGAGCAGGAGCTGCAGTGGCAGAGCAGAGCCGCAGCTGGTGCTGCTGGTCCCATGCTACAAGGGGCAGGGCTTTTTGGGGTGTTCAACAGGGACATCAACGCATGCCTGTTTCTCAGCAGCCCTCAGCCTTCGTCTAACTGCTCTCATTAATTAAAACTGCCATCCAGTGCTGCTATCTTTAAGCTGTACCGCAGGCACGTCTTCATTAGTGATGGGGTTTTCAAAGCCACGGAGCACTCTGGGCTTGTGTGCACCCCGGCAGCATGGGCTGCTTGCTCCTGTCAGCCTGGCAGCGGTTGTGTAGCCAGAGCCACTTAGGCCATTTGCAAATAAGGGATTATCCATGTACAACAAGTTCCAGATCAGTTTGCTTCTGATTAGTTCTATCCTCACACTGCCCATCTCTGCATCTTTCCACAGAGGCTCTACTCAGCTGATTATAATTTATCACCACGGTTTCAAGGCTGTGTGGCTTTTGGTTCCCCCCAAAAAAAACAAGCCTAAATGTGCTGGAAGCTTCCTTGCACAGCTCCAGTGGCTTTTGGGCCAAGACATTGCCCACGCCGGGGCTGTTTGTTTGCAGGGGCTTTACCGAGCTCCCCAAAACCTGCTGGGGAGAGAGGACACAAAGGATGCCGTGGTTTTGCTGCCACCAGGGCTGCGGCCAAGCATGAACTGCAGATGCTGGCTCTGCAACGGAGGTAACAGCTGCTGAAGTTGCTGTGTGTCCACATCCTGGGGAGGCAGCCTAGTCCCCTGCACCTTGCAAAGCCACGGTCAGCATCGCAGGGCTGCAGTGGGGATGGCCAGGGTACCGCTCAAGCCAGCCCATACCCTGCAGTCACACAGGGTTGGCCTTCCCAAGGACTTTTTTAGGGAAAAAATAAAAAAAAAAATAATTTTTCTCTTTTTTTTTGGCAGAAAACCATGGCAGCAACAGACCTGATCAGATTTTATGATGATTATCTTAAGCAACATTGACAGTTTGCCAGGCTGAATCCGGCAACACAGCTGTCTGCAGCACCAGCAAAAAACCACCCCAGTCTCTTGGCCAAACAGTGTCCTCCAGCACAGTGCCTGGTGTCTCCCCAGGAAACTGGACCTGCTGACACTCACCCTGAGCTTCAGGTGGTGTCACCTTTACTTGGTTCTTGGAGATGTGAAAGAAAAGGGCTGTACGTGCCCCCCTGCTCCCACGGGGTGCTGGCACCCGTGCGCAGCGAGCACAGAGAGGTGAACCAGCAGGGCCAGATGGAGATGGAGGAAAATTTTACAGACTTGTAGCTCCAACCCTCAAGCTCAGTAGGTTTGTCAGAAATGGTTAATCACACCTCAAATGGGCTAGGAAAAAAAACCCCTCTTCTCCTGATTTTTCTCCTGTTTCTCCTGATTCCAGCATTGCATTAGAGCGGGGTGGCACAGGGGTATGCAGAGATGCTCTCTGCTGAGGACCAGAGGGTTTTGCAGAGACATTTCCAGCAGTGAGACTACCCCATGCAGCGGGGGCAGCGAGCCCTTGATTTCGGTGGAAAAATTGCAGGGGAAAAGGTGCTGTAAGAAGTCTTTAAAGCTTGTTAAGTTACGCCTGGGGAGAGGCAACGAGCAGTTAAAGGAGAAAGGCTGGGGATTAAGTTTTTTTACCATTTGCTGAGCGATTCAGGCTCCCGCTGTACAAAGAGCAACTCAGCTGTACCCGAGCTGACAGGCAACATTCATTGTGCTTTTAATCACTGACAACAAATTAAATTGTACATATTAAATGCCAATTATATAATAACCTGTAGTTATAGTGTCATACTTGTCGCTGAAAGCAATACCCCTACCCGACCTACCAGGTCTGTTTTGGAAAACATGGCAAGATCTGTGATCTTTCTAAGGAAAAGGCTGTTATTTATAAATTAGGGGTTGAAGTCTCCCCCACCGCAAGCTAGAGACTTGCCAGGGATTTTGTCTGAGCTGCATTGACTTACACCAGGTGAAGACCTGTCTTTTTCAACACCAAAAAATGGGTTCAGGTGACCAGCCATAGGGAAGGCATATGTCATGCAAGACGTGATCCTCCACCAGCTTTCCCTGCCCACTGAAATCACATCAGGGATGGGGATGGGCTGGTTCTTACGCTTTTACTGCAAGACCAGCTAAATGAAATCAAGTTTTCTACTCACAATCAACCAACAAACACTCCTTAAGAGCAAAAAAACATACACGTGAGACTCTTCCCTTTGGATGAATACTTCCATTTATTCCAACTGGAAAGAACATTTGTGTTTTTTTTAAATATACTTAAGTGTCATTTTTTGTTTTGTTTTTCTTTTTTAAAGGAATAATAATTACCACATTGTCCTTTACAAACAACAAAAAAATATCCTAGCAATAGTCTGTGGTATGGAGATATCCATCTTCAAGATTATTATTTATTTTTTTTTCTGCATCTGCTGCTTTCGGTAGGCAATGGGGGCATCCCCACGGACCCTCCTCCTGCAGGGGCACCCCGAGATGCTGGCAGCGCGTGGGGCAAGGGTGACGCAGCCAGTTAAGCCTCTCAGCCCTCCTGCAGCTCAAAGCCCAGCTTTTATCTTAACACCCTCAGGCGCTACCCCGCATCTTTGGGTGCCAAAAAGCCCATTTTTGCAAATCTGCTCCTTCCCGGGAAGCGCTGGGAACAACCCGGCACGGGTTTGCAATCCTCGGGTGCATCTACCAGGATGTGCCGTGATGGCAGAACCCCAATGGTTTAATGCATACAGAGAACAAACTCACATCCACCATAATACAATACAGCTGAGCCCTATTTATAGACAGACCCCTCTGCCACCGGGGAGGCTGCAGGGGGGCTGTCCTAGCTCCACGGAAAGGGGCTGAACCAAACCAGGCCACCGGCCACCAGTGGCCTTGGGCCACCAGCCAGGACAGGCTGAAGCCCACCGGGAGCCGTTTGCAGTCGTTCTCGTATGTGTTAGGCAGTAGGCAATAGTGAGACTTCCACTTGGTAATGAACAGCAGTTAACATAACCCAGGAGACTAGAGCACCATAAGACAAGTCTATATTCAAAACAACGTCATGCTGACATCACACAATTGCACCATTTACACTTTTATTTACTCCAAATAATAGTTCAACGTTTAGTAACTTCAGCGTTCTCTACAGAGGTGTAAAATTCCTTCTCTGGCTTTGGTCATTTACAACGTTGCAGACACATGGTAGTTCTGTTCTTTCCTATGTAATAATAATTAAAAAAAAAAAAAGAAAAAAAAAAGTCTCTTTGCAGCTGTCAGGATTCCTTGGTCTGACTGATGGAGCGTACCTGAAAATCACAGGCATGAACAGACTTCAAAATGCTACTGAGGCCTCTTCAAGATTTAATGAATTGGAAAATGTTCTCTTTATTTACCAGGAACGAAGCAAACAAACAGAAAAAAAGGGCTAAAAAACTCACAAAACAACACCTCAAAAGAAATGACAACTGAAACTCTCACTGATATACTTAAGAAATTTGATGATGAAATGGAAAGGGGTGTGTGTGTCCAAAGTACTGTTCGATTAGCTCTGGCTGAAAACAATTCTGAATGTGCATGCGTTTTCCCAGTGACTCCTAAGATATAGAAATTCCTCTGATATTACAAAATACAAAAATATTTTCTCCAAACTCTCATTTACATTGCATTTACAACAATCATGGAAATAACTTAGGCTCCCACACTGTCCGAGAGAGATAAATGACCTACCAACATGGCTAATGGAAAACAAAAGACATGGTGGAAAGCAAAAGCTACCGGCAAATGGATGCTGAGAGTCAACAGCGGTAACCCAAACGTAGGGACAAACTGCACTCTAAAGGTTGGCAGTATCTGGGAGAAAGAGGAAAAACTACTGGGTAAATATTAACAGGCTAAAGTGAACTTTTTTGTTTTCTTTTCTCCAAAGTAAGATGTGCAAAATATATTCACCGTGCCCAGGATTATGCCTATTTATAGAAGCCAGTCTACAACCTTCTTACAAATCTCTACTCTTCTGGTCTTTTGTGTTACAATAAAAGCGCTTACATGATCTAAAACAGTGCAAGTTTGTGAATTAATTTACATTCTCCCAAGGTGCCCGGCAAGGATGCCATTAGGATATGATACAGTTTTTGCTCTTCTGTCTTTTCCGGCTATGCAACTGTCCCCTGCCACCCAGCGTGGAGGACTTGGGCATGCTGTACGAGCCGTACTTGTGTAGGAGCTCCTCGCTGGTCACGTACCGGAGGCGGGCAGGCTGGGGAATGGGCTCCCCGAGGAAATAGCCCTCGTTGTCAGACTCCGAAGAGGAGGAGCAGGTTGAGCACCAGTCGTATTCGGCGAAGTAGGGACCCCACCTCTCGCCCAAGTGGTTCTGCAAGGCGAGATCCGACACCGTCCGGGGACAGTGGCCGTAGACGTCCCTGCGGGGACCCTGCTCCAGCGACTCTCTGCAGCTCCTCTGGTGCATGAACTGGTCGTAGTCTTCTCTGGCTCGCAGTGAGGGTCTCTCCTTCAAGCGGTAGGATTGCTCACTGGCCAGATGCAGGGCATTATCCGACCGGGAACGCCGAGACCTCCGGGGCCGGTGTGGGCGGTAATGCCGGTCATCATTCTGGAAATTAGTTCGCCGGCGCGTACGCTCGCTCATGGGGGCATGTCTCGGGCCTTCCTGCACCCCCAGCTTGCCCCCAGCCACCCCGCTACCGTAGTCGAAGCTCTGGTGCATCCTCCCATGTGACGGCCGCTCTCGGTAGCCGAGGGGGCTGGCCAGGTTGTGCAGATTGGGCTCCATGTCCTGGTACTGCTGTGCCGACAGCAGGCTGCGGACAGACTCGGCGCTTCGGAATTGCACGGAGGAGTTCAGGGTGCCCATATTGCTCATCTTCTCCGAGACGTTCATGCCCGAGTCTTTGCTCAGGTCAGGCATGGAGAACCTGGAGAGATGCTCTTGGCGCTTGGCTCCACCGTCTGCTGAGAGGCCTTTGCAGGGAAAGGAAGAAAAGAGTTAAGAAGGGGAATTTTCTATCAGCAGAGATACAGGGAGAGGACTGGTTTTGGCCTGAGACTTGCTTTAAAAAATAATCTGGTGGTTTAGATGCTGTCCTGAAGAGCCCTTTCAAGCAGAGAATTTTTAAATTTTTTTTTTTTTAAAGTAGGCAGTTCCTCCTTTGGGGAAATCACACCAATTTAAGGTGTTTTGAGTTGGATTCCAAGTTGCTTTTCACAACTTCCTTCCCCATATGTCTACGCTGTCTGTGACTTGATAGGAAGAACTAGCAATGCCAGTGAGAAGTTGTGCGTCAGAGGTAACCTGAGGCCTCCCGCATGCTGAGATAATTAGGGTGCCATGATCCCGCACCCACACCTTGTGCAACAGCGACATGATTTGAAGGACTGAACAATGTCAGGGGTGGCTGAAAATGGGGCCACTGACTAATTCTGGCTTGTCACCAAGCTGCACCATGCAGGGTCCCAGAATGACACCCTGGGGCACCCTTGGCCATGTGCATGCAGTCAAGTCTCCCAGGAGGTGAGGAAACACCTGAGCCCCACAGGGTCTGCTAGGACTTCCCTGTAAGAAGCAGGAGAGTCAGGCTGTCCCTGCAGACATCCAGGGAACTGCATGTAGGCAGGAGCCAAGATCAGGTAGGATGGGGCTTTGAGCAACCTGGTCTAGTTAGAGGTGTTCCTTTCCATGACAGGGGGGCTGGAACTCAGTGACTTCTAAGGTCCCTTCCAACTCTAATAATTCTATGATTCTAGGAGCCAGGACATCAGCTCCTGCTTGAGGAGGTGACACACTGGGTCTCTTCCATGTGCCAGCCAGGCCAGAGCTCCATAAGGTTCTCTCCTCTAGCCCAGAGCTGCAGCAAGATATCCTCCTCCAGCTCAGAGCTCTGGCAAGGTGCTAGAGCTCCAGCAAAGTGCTCTCCTCTAGCCCAGAAGCCTTCACCTGGCAGCGGAGAAGTGGAGTGTCTGCTCAGCACCTGCTCACCAACGAGAAACTCAATGCACCCTACGGCACCCCAGCCTTTGGCCCATTCTCTGGGTGTTTTCTATTTTCTGACTATCTCTATGTTGGCTTGACAACCGGCAGCAGTCGACTCTTGCATTGCAAGCTCAGGACAACATGTTTCGCAAGCTATTTCAAAGGAAATCCATTCCATCCCAAATCAAATGCAGAGTGTTTGCTTTGGCGCTCTTCTCCCCGTCCCTCTCCGACAACCTCCCTGTGTGCAGACCCAACGGGGAGCACTGTGCACCATCAGCAAGATTTTCAACATGACGCACCCACCCTTACGCAATCGCCGATAATTTACGACTTTGTAAATTAATTTCAAAAAACAACAACCCACCCCACCCCACAACTCAAGAATAAACTTCTTTTCCCCTTAAAAAAAGCTGCTTACATTTCATCGAGAGCTCAGCTCCTTCGGCATCAACCACTGCCTGCCAAACCTGAACAAGGGCTGCTCTCACTAACCCTGCTTACCAGCCGCTTCAGTGTTTCTTTGGAAAACCAGCCTTAAAAAAATCAACAGGTCCTGTAAAGATGGGTGAGGTTTTCCAAATCCTGCCCTTGGTGGCACCATGGAAAGCTTTAGGTACTTGAGCACGAGCCACCACTGGGTCTCGCATGATTTAGCTTTGCTCCCCGAGTCCCAGCTGCTCCAGCCCTTTCTCTGCTCGTTTGCTTTTCTGCTGCTAACGAGGATGTTCCTGGAGTTTATGACTACAGAGGAAGGCAAAGTGAAGGCAATCCCTGAACGTCACAGGAAAAGGGAGAGGCTGGGTTAAAACAGAAGGAAAAGCTGTCTTTTGTTTCAAAAAGGACACACTTTTCAAGCCTGTTTCATGCCTATTTTTTTTTCCTAAACCACACTGATCTTAAGCGAGCTAATCCAACCCCGCTGACCACCCTTTGGAGACAGTCCCACACAGGCTCCCAGCTCCCATCACGGGAGTGAGCAATTCCCAGCACAAACCAGCTCCTCTTGGAGCTGCGACCTTCTGCCTTTGATCCCAGTGATGCCATCTGTCACCTCAGGCACTGCTCCCCATGTCCCTCCTGTGCCACCGTGGAGCATCCCAGCGGCCACCCGAGAGGGAAAAGAAATTCAGTAATACACTCAAAGACTTCTTGAATAGACGGAATAACAGTGGGATTGCCAGCAGAGCTGATCCGAACGTGAATCATGGTTGCTGACAGCTGAATGTGGCCTTAATCAGATCTGTCAGACAATAGCTGACACGGAAGAGAACGAGCCCTCGTTGACATTTATGCAACCCTTCGTTATGAGAACCGGCGCGGCTCTGCAATAAGAACGAGCATCAGCAGAGGAACGCAGCTCCAAACGCTGCAGGATGCTTCTGCGGCATCAGCAGATGGATTTTGGCAGCATCATTTCAAAGGGGCTGACCTTGTCCCGCCTCGTGGGGGCATGGGGTGAGCTGCTGCTTTGCCCCCAGTGCACGGCCAGCTCCATCAGACCCCTCCACCACAGCTATCTCTCCCCTCCAGTCCTGGATCCAGTAAGGATAAAAACAAGCATTGGGGGAAGAAGCTCCTGAAGAGGCAGGATGGAGGTCTCCAGCCCTCGCACACACCCGAGTGCTTTGTCTTTTCTTCTTCAAAGCACTGGTCAGCACAGGGAGAGGTAATTTCAGACCCGCAGCCTGAGATACACATTCGGTTCATGCTCAGAGCGCAAGGTTTAATCAGCGATTATTAGGTCCAGGGGATGTTTGTGGTTGTTCATCCAGACAACCTGATTATAATTAAGCACAGACATTTTAAAATCTTGAATGGCTGGGAAAATGGTGATGGTAAGAGGAATCCAGCAGGGAGCACGTACACCACCACCACCAGCACATTGAGCTCAGGGCACGAAGGAGCCTGTGTTCAGGAGACTTCATTTCTCCATATGAAAGAGCAGGAAAAACTCCTTGCAGAGGGTCAAATGCCCCTTCCCAGGCATATTTGGCAGGCTGCAAAAAAACTAGCCTCTTTTTTTGCAAGCCACACTAGCAAATGACCCAGCAAGCAGCACAGCTGGGGGCCAGGGAAGCAGTTTTTAATCTGCTCACCGTGGCAGAGAAGGATTTCTTCTGCTCACTGAGGAGTAAAGCTGTGCTTTTATAGCATCCCTGCAGATACTGAGAGGTCCACACAACTCTTACGATGCCCAGAGCAGGCACCAGGGTCAAGGATGTGACTTCTCACCAGCACAAAACACAAAGCTACCTCCAGGCTTTACATTTACAACAATTCAAGGTGTAAAGCATCGTGAGAGAGGGTTAGTCCCAGATTTGTCTTTCTAACCTTGCGAAAATGATGCTGCCCCTCTCTGCAGAGCCACAAAGCCTCAGCAAAGCGTAGTGGGAGCAAGCCAGGAGAGCTCCAGCCATACCACAGTGAGTTCAGAGGACAGCAATAACCATTTGTCTAAAAAATTTCATCTAGAAAATGTGACCTAGGAATAAAGTTTGAAAGAGCGGGGGTTGTTTAGTCTAGAGAAGGCTGAAGAGGATATAATAACAGCCTTCGAACGTGGGGAAAAATGCTTGTGAAGAGGAAAGGAATACGTTATTCTCCAGGTCTGCTGAACTCCTGCAAGGAAAATTTCAGCTTGGAGAAGAAGAAAATTCTTCCTGTGCAATCACAGCAGAAATGGCCAGGAGGAGGCTCTGTCACCGGAGGGTTTCCTGAGCACCCGAAGGCAGCAGATGCCTGGGCACAGGCAGGGTGGCTCCAGGTCTCCAGTCCCATGATGCCCTGAATGGGGCGGAGGTGGCACTGACCCTCCTCTCCCGTGGTCACTTGCCATTTCAGAGCTACATCAATGAAATGCGTTGAGGCCCAATCTTCTTGAATTACCAGTATTTATTTACAGCCACTGCAGCTCCCTCTTAATGAAGTGTTTCATCTGGGAACACAGCTAATAACCTGACCAAGCCCTAATCTGGAAGAAAGAGTGTGTGAGGGGAGACCCCACCATGCAGCGGTGATTTTTTTTCTAACAAGGAAACCTGAGAATCTGTTTCCCAAGGCCATCCAGGGGAGCTCTGCTCTGGCCCATGGTGTGAGACCGTTGTTACTGTATCACTGAGCCCTTTCCAAGGGTGCAAAACCCAGGAATGATACCCACAAGACTTTATCAGGGAATGTAGTGACAGGACGAGGTGTAATGGTTTTAAATTGAAAGATTAGAAACTAAAAAGAAATTCCTTACTCTGAGGGTGGTGAGATGTTGGAACATGTTGCCCAGAGAAGCTGTGGATGCCTCATCCCTGGAAGTGTTCAAGGACAGGTTGGATGGGGCTTTGAGCAACCTGCTCTAGTGGGAGGTGTCCCTGCCCGTGGTGGGGCGTTGGAACCTGATGATCTTTAGGGTCCCTTCCAACTCTAACCATTCTATAATTCTATGACTTCCCATCTGCAAAATGATGCTCTGAGACACCCATCAGTGGCTGCCCCAGAGGCTCTTGGACTGGGAGAGATAGCACCTGCTGCCACCAGCACGGTGTGTTGGCTGGTGGCTGTCCCATGGCCAGATTGGAGCCAGAACCATGGCACACGTGGACACAGCAGGTTATTTTGCTGCCGTTCTCCGCTGCGTGGGGCTGCCAGGCTCAATATTTCACCCTGGAGCCATGGAAACACGCGCCTTTCAGATGAGCACAAGTGAAAGCTGTAGCTTGTCTGCGGGCGTTTGATATAAAACTCGAGCTGGCTCCAGTGCTGGGAACACAAAGCAGGTTTCTAGTTAACACTGAGGTTTGCTAAGAACATGCTGTACCATCCCCTCTGAAGTCTTTCCCCACCCCTATTTAGAACCATGTTTATCCCATAAAACATTGCCGAGGGAATTAGCAACTGAATAAGCAAGATGACAGCACAAAGATATTCCTCGTGACCATCACCTCTACAACCTTGCCACAACAAAGCACCCGCAGGCGCTTAAATCTCCCTGTGTGCTTTGCTAAAACGGGGCTGCAAGTTGTGTTAATTATGAATTATTAGACCACTCAGCAAACGACAGCAGAAGGGCCGTGGAGAGCACGTACGCTGGGTGTGAGGCTGGGAAAGAAGCCCCCCACTGAGGGGAAGCAGCTCCCAGCCCCCATTAATTTAAACTCCCTGTGAAGCTGGGCTAACACGGGGTGAAGCCGGCACCCCACCGCAGAGATGGCATCATCAGCTTCACCCTGGCAGAGGAAGGCAAAATGCCCTGATTTAGGATATTGCACACAAACAAGGCTGTGCTGACACTCACTTTTTGCCTTTACATTTATCACAGTGCATTACAGCCCTCACCACCCAAGCACCATATAGGTGCCTGCTTGCACCAAAGCCCTGTGCCCAGCCCAGACAGTGTCTGAATGCAGCTACAGAGGCACAGGAGGGGACAGCGTGGCATCTCTTATGTCCAGCCCCCTGTGTTAGAGCCTTCTCTCTCCCACAGGACCAGGCAGGCACATCCTCACCATCCCTGAAATAGGGTTTATTTGGAGTTCAACCTCTGAGGACTGAAAAAGAACTTCAGGAGAAACAGCCCGCCCAACGCTTTGTTTATAGCTCAGCCTCATCTCCCTTCTGAGTGACCTCGGGGTGTGCAGAAATAAAGCAGAACCCTTATGTAAGTGGAAATCCTGGAAAGTAAACAATTTGGGGGAAAGCAGAGCGCTCGCCAAGCGGGTCACGGTCCCAACAGCCTCCCACAGAGTGCCCTCCTGTGCCATCCCGAGGGTGTCAGGGCATATTTCCCACACCATCCTTCCATCTGTCTCTCTGAAAGAAGTCCATACATGGGTGCTGCCTGGGAAAGGGGATGGATTTTACCCTAAAAGCACCCTTGTAACCCTCATCATCAGCACCACCAGTTCTTTCTCAGACAGGGCAGGATGGCCAATGGGTCAGGATGGGGATGATGTACCATTGCTTCCACCAACAACATCTCTTTCCACAAAGTCAATTTTGGCTCTTCCTCTGGTTTGGTCATTACTCCATGAGCTTTGGCACATCCACACCAAAGGGATGAAGACGTGCATGTGGTCAGTCCCCGAGGTCAGCACACCAAACCTCCCATTGCTGAGCAGCAAAAGGCAGCCAAGAAGGAGAAGAAACATTCCTGGCAGTTCTACAATGTTTTGGCATTGGCCCTTTGGAATGGAAAACATCCATCTTCACATGTTGGGTTTCAAAATGACCCAGCTTGGATTGGAGAACGTTATGGCTGGGTCTCCAAATTGCAAGATATCCCCCCAGGGATCCCAATTTCTGACTTGGAAGCAGTTTTACGCTGCCCGTGTCTAGGGAAAAGAGGGTGGTAGGAGTGTGCTGGAGATTTTGGAGCCTCTTTTTTCTTAGAAAATGTCAGAAACAGGCAATGTATCTATCATTCTTCTGGCTTGTGTAAGTCAGCTGAAGTGCCTGAGGTAGCCACCCTCTCCAGCCCAGGGGGGAGAGCAGCATCCGTGGGCATGGGATACAGGGCTACTGAGAACACAGAGATGGGGACCAGCCCCAAAGCCCCTCACTGCTGCCCTAAGGAGATTCAGAAGCTGCTCCCAAGCCCTTGGTGCAGGAGAGGCTGGGCTATTGAAGACTTACTGGAAAATATGCCTTGGCTCTGAGAAACAGGGCTTTTTCCTTCCTTCCCCTTCAGCTTTCAACCCCTCCTCAGGCAGAGGCAGAGGAGGGAAATGGAGACAGAGATTGCTGTCAGGTCACTCTACAACTCAGAGCACAGGGATCAGCACTGATCCATGTGCATATTCTTCAGTTTTTTCCTCTCCACTTTCTGGATGTATCACAGTTGTTGCTTAGTCCTGGAAAAACAAGCTACATGGGGCTTTTGTGCATCTCTCAACACAGATGACAGGAGAAACGTGTGTCATCCATGTGAAATCACATTCCACCCTGTGATGGCACCAGTTTAACATTTTTTTTTTTTCCTGGATTTATGCCCGTGACAGATGAGGCTATTACCCTCACCCAAACTCCCTTTCGCAAGGAATACTTCAAATCTATTTCTCCTTTTGCATACAAGCGTCACCATTCAACATGATTTCTACCTCCAAAGCACTCCTGCTCTCTGCAAGCTGCACACAAAGAGCCTGTTCCCAGAGAATAACATTTAGCCCGCAGGTACTTTCTTAAGTGGGCTATTTCACCAGCTGGCATTTTGTGGAAATGACTGCTTGGAATCAGCACAGATCAGCTCTTGATTTCCAATTCATCTGCTAGGCACATACAGTGCCTGCAAAACCTTTTTAGAGGGCAATGCTAGCGCAAGCGGAGCAAGGCAGAGCACAAGCACTGGGAGCAGGGCTGTGATGGACCCAGTATCTTCCGGTAGAATCAGATTCCTCCTCATGAGAAAAGCTTCCTGGACAAACTCCATCTGAGCATTAGCCTTATTGCTTAATGAAAGGAGTTATAGGGTAAACATTGCTACAGCATCCACTGTTTTGTATTGTTGCTAGTGCCATTGAAAAAAATAAAGCAAAAGCAGCCAAAGGAAATAAAACATAAAAGCTAATATAAAAGTCAGCAAAAATGAGCCTTCTCCTGGAACATGTGCTAGGAAATATTTTTTGCTCTTTGCCTCTCTCTGTCTAATGGCCACGTCAGGCAGGAGGAGAACTCAGGCTTCAAGAAGATGATGTAGGGCATTGGAGCCTGTCACAGCCTTTGGCTGATGGCAGAGAAGGGATTTTCAAACAGAAACATGGAAGGAAGTTGCCCTCCACCAGCAGGGAACTCTGCCCTTTCCCCATGGACATGGTTAAATCACATCAAGCATTTGTAGCAATTACACAAGCACAAACCAGAGGATAGCAGAGATACTCCCTTCTGAGTCAAACCCTGAAACAAAGCAGAAGGAGGGTCACAGCTACCTCTGCCACTCTGGCATCTCCTCTGCACTACTACCCATGGTGAGACAGCACAGGTTCAGCCCTTTAAAGGCAAGTGCCCAGCATTAACACAGTGTCACCAACCGACAAGGAACTGGCTTTGAAGCAATTAAGTCAAGCCTGGTTGGTAAAGTGAAAACCTGGGGTCCCGCAGGAGACTTGGGGTCACGCAGAGCTTGACCCACCCAGTGGGTGACCCCCGGCCGGCACTGAATGCATGACAAATACAAGTATCATTTGCTCACAGGAGGCAGCCTTCTGGCCAGAAGACAAGGGATGACCGCTGCACACCTCACATATTACCTGCTCTTACTGATGTCTCTGGCTAATTAGTAGTTAGGTCATAATAGAAACATCACAGCAAAATCTGCTGCCAAGGAAGGATCAGCTTTTAACGTGTGCTGTGCAGGTCAGGGACTGTTTGCCCTCCAGCTCCCTATAAAGAATAAAACCCATTTTCAGCCATGCCATAAATGTTAGTGGGATTCAGTGTGAATTATTTTACTTTATAAAGTGGAGCAGCTGTGCAGTGTCAGTAAATCGAAGGGGCCTTGTATCTGGATGTCCAGGAGTTTCTTGCAAAGCAGAGAACTGGGGTGTGCAGGGCACGGGGTGAGCTGGACCCCCGTGTTGTGTTGAGGAGAGCTTCACGGGGGTGTCTGCTTGGCAACCCGCTCTCCTGCAGACTTCAGCCAGGTCACTCAATCTCCCTGTCCTCAAAATGCTGCCTATTAAACGGGATGATAATTGTGTCCTCCATAATTGCACACAGAGCCCTGGGGGAGCTGCCTGTTACTGCCACAGTGCTCTCCCAGCTTGAGCAGAGCCAGGTCCCAGAGCAAGGAAAATTATTAGATCTTACACATTAATAAAAATGTTATCACCTCACTCTGCAGAGGAACTGTCTAAATTCATTGCAAGCCCCATCACGCTAAGCATCTGCTCCAGAAAGCAGGAAAGAAGTGAGTTGTTAAGGCAAGCGCTGCCTGTAAGGAAATTCATACTTTGGCTACATACGGAGGACGGATGCCTTGGGAACATCTCCCTCCCAGCATTTAAAAAAGGGGGTTCTAAAATGGAAGACGGGATGATTTTCACTCTAATATGAAGGCCTTACCACGCTTCTTGTCTGTTGACCTGTATCCCCAATAACTTGTCACACTCCAGCTCCAAAGCATGCCGAGATTGCTCACCCGAACTCGCTGTTGCTCAAGACTCTTTTGTACTGACGACACTTTACACAATACACGTTTTCAGGAAGACAAGCGGCTTTGGAAACGTGTGGCTTTGCTTTGGAGAGCTTTGTTTCGAGGAGCAGTTCCCAACTCCCTTACCATTTCACATCTATTTTTCCTCTGCAGATATCTGCGGCTGCTCGAGCAAAAACATCTCCAGCTCATTAGCTTCTCCTCTCCCCCTCTGCTTTACCACTCGCTGGTCAGGGAGATCCTAGCTGAACACAGAGAGCATTCCACAGCTTGGCACAGGGCTGGCAACATCCCTAAACAGACACGGGAGGCATGGGCGTAGCAGAGCAAACCTGCCCATCCAGGCAGGGCAGAGCACAGGGCCCAGCTTCACAGTGTGATGCTCGACGGTGCATCCCCATCACCCAGTGCCTGCATCCCATGGGGGGCCCTCGGGAACAGGTACCAAACACCCCACAATGGTCACAGCAAGACAGGGGACAGGCACAGGACCTGCCCAATTTCAAGGAATGTTTGGCTGGAATAGGGAAGAGCCCGGGAAGTGGCAAAGAAAAAGCAAGGCAGCATCTCTGGGAGAGCAAACCAGGCTCAGTATTTTCTTCCCCCAGCCCAATAATAATACAAACTACAGCCGGCAGCAGCAGGATGGTGTGCGCAGGTGGCTGAGTCTCCCCAGTGCAGAGCTGTGGACCAGAGCCCCGCTGCAGACATGTTTTTGCACACACAGCCATCTCTGCAGCCGCAAAATGAAACCCAAACACGTCTGGGGCAAGAGGACTGAGAATTATTACCCCGGGATGTGCCCAGGAGAAATAGGTTCAGCCTGACGGGATACGCATCTCACCTGGCTTTTCCCTGCAGTTTCTATCAGGGGACTGGGGAAGAGGAGAAAGAGAGCCTGGCAGAGAGGTGGAAGAATTCAACTAGTCACACGCTTGAGGATGGTGCAACACGCAAAAAGGGTTAACTGGGCCTATTTCAAAGCATTTAAAAATATTTTTAGCCCCCAAGGGCAGCTGACAGCAGCCCTTCAAGAGCTGAATGCCGGAATTTGCCTCCGCGTTAGCAGCTGGCCTTAATTTCCACCCCCCCTCTTCACAAAGGGAGGATTAAAGAGTTGGAAAACATTTGTTTTGAGCTACACAGAAAGGCCAGCCGTCTCTAATGCCCTGCATTTGGCAAAGAAGCAAGCAAAGCAAGCAGGGGCTGCCAGGCACACCAGGGCCAGGCAGGCAAACCCACAGCCCTGAGTGGTGGTCCCCACACTGCTGGTCACCCCCATCAAGGGGAAGATACCTGCTGTGACACTGACCTGGAGCACAAAGGACACCATGGAATGGAAGAGGTCCTGGGGTGGCCACAGGGTGACAGGAGCAGGGGGTGACATACCTGTTGCATTGGAGAGTGCGAGGGACTCCATGGAGCCGCGGGGAGTCTGTTCGGTGGGCGTCAGGTCCTCTGTGAACTTGAGGGCATTGATGGGGTGCCGGGTGCGGCACTGCGGCGTTGGCATCCCTCCATCTTCTTCCTCTTCGTACTTGGGGACTTTGAGACTTCCCCTGGTCTCGGGGAAGCTCTGGTTGGACATGTCGCTGTAGCTCTCCTGCGAGCGAAGTCTCCCCGAGTAGTAGTCATCTCTGCAGTCCTGGATGAAACTGCCACCATGGCTCTTCATGGCCAGTGAGGAGCTCCTCTTTGGATTGCTGAAATGTTTCGCCCATAAATCTGGCTGCGAGCCTGGGACCTGGCTGGGATTATAGGAGGTCCTTATGTTGCACTGGCTGAGAAGCTGCAAAGGGCTTTGGGACTGACTTTGCTCCATTTTGCCCCCATAGTGATAGAGCTCATCCCGGCTCCTCCACAAGTGATCCCTGTTGAGGCTTGGCGTCTGGCTGGCCAAGCTCAGCAAATCCATCTGCAGGGAGAGCGGGTCCACGTCGGTGGAGAGGCGGTTGGAGGTGACCTGCAGCTGGTTGCATGGGCTGCGCGCCCCCTCCTCGCTTTTCCCCTTGTTCTTGCCAATCTTGGCACTGCGGCGGGACTCCTTGGCCCGCGCACTCTGGAAGGCAGAGTCAGAAGAGTCGGAGCCGTTGGGGTCATCACCGACGCTGCAGGCCCTGGAGCAGAAGATCTGCCCTTGCTTGGGCAGGAAGGGCCGTCCCAGAAGGGACTTCTTGCACTGCGCGCAGCAGAAGCATGTCTCGGTGGCGTGCCAGTGCTGGCCATCGTAGGTCATCTGGCCCTGGTCGATACCTTGAGGGGGAACACACACAGCGACAGAGTCAGGCCACATACATCACTTTGCACTGCACTTAGCGCGTGCAGCCCCTATGAGCGACGTAGACTGGGGTTCACTGTCAAAAACTCTTCAGTAGGGTTTCAATGACATGTGAAGTTAAGCCCACTTCCAAATCTGAGGTTGAAAGAGTTGGGGTTGTTCAGCCTGGAGAAGAGAAGGCTTTGGGGAGACCTTCTAGTGGCCTTCCAGTATCTGAAGAGAGCCTACAGTAAAGATGGTGAAGCACTTTTTACAAGGGGATGTAGTGATAGGACAAGGAATAACGGATTCAGACTGGAAGAGGGTAGATTTAGGTTAGATATCAGGAAGAAATTTTTCATTATGAGGGTGTCACAGGTTGCCCAGGGAAACTGTGGATGCCCCATCCCTGGAGGTGTTCAAGACCAGGCTGGATGGGGCTTTGAGCAACCTGATCTATTTGCCCATGGCAGGGAACCTAAACCATTCTATGACTTGATAATTCCTTGCAAGCTGCAGTCCTTTGCTCAGGAGTTACTCAACACTAGGAAAGGCAGCAGAACCAAGCCTCAAGCCATTTTGTATTAAATGGGGATATTTCTGATCATAAAGCGAAGGAATGCAAGAAGTTCTCCATAAAGTCCTTGAAGTCAAACCAGTAACATACTGCTTATTTAAAAGAAAAAACACAGAAAGCCTCCAACTGCACCATAATGAGGAATTTGTGCTGCCTTGGTTAAGTATGTAACAAAGCAGATGACATCCCTGTCCCCTGCTGCTAAGACAGCCCCATCCTAACTTTAATTTGGCTACTGGGGCCCCTTCTTCAAAAGGGATTGGAATGAGCTGGCCCCAGGGATCTAAGTACACACCCAGCCAAATATCCTGGGCTGCCCCCATCAACCCTCCTTGGGTTAAGGAAAGGAATTGACGCAGAGGAGGGTCTTGTTTCCCATCAGCAAAACCCTGAGGAGCACACATGCACACACGCTGCTCTCAGGCAGAGCTGCCAGCAAACCTCCTGAGGTTTCAATTATAACCTTTATTCGCTTGTTTAAGCTGCTGCTCATGGCAAGAGCCCCCGTTACCTGAGAAACTGGCTGGCCAGCGCGGTGGGGTGCTCTGCCACACGTGTGCACAGCTCGTGCTCGCACACCCCCCGTGGCTATGTCACCGAGGGGGCCGAACGCCTCCGGATAATTTACAAATGAATATTAACAGCCAATTTTTTTTTCCAAGCTGAATTTTCTTTAGCATAATTGTGGCTTTTTTTTTTTTTTCTCCCATTATAATGAGCAAAATGCTTTCTTCTAGATTGAAGTGCTACGCTTGTGGACAAAAGAGAGACAAGACAGTGGGGGGGATTTTATCAGCTCCGTTTCCAGTGCCCTGAAACCATCTCACAGGGGAAGAGCCTTCACACTCTGAGCCTCAGCTACTCAATCCAAGCTTTGCAAGTCTTAAGCATTCACCTCTGATTTATGTGGCTCTTCGGCACAACACTCAGTGACTACAATCAGCAACTTGCAGCAAAATGGCTGCAGTCCTTTTTTTTTTTTTTTTTTTTCCTAGAAATGTGCAGATATGCACCAAAACAGGCGTCTTGCCCCCCAAAACCTAACAGTCGGACGGATGGGCAGTGGGGAGGATGGCAGATGGGGGAAGCACGAGAGAAGGCAGCAAGCAAGAAGCGTTAACAGCTGCTTCTTCACCACTCTGCAGCTGAGCTTTTGGGAAGGATGTGCTGCAGGTCACAGCAAACATGTCCTCCAAGTGCTTTGCTGAAGCCCTGAGTTTCCCCCCACTCCCCCATGCCATCTGGCCGCTGCACAACAGCAAAACGGTTTGAGTTTTGTTTAAGGTTGTTTTTTTTTCCCCTTTCTCTGCAGTCTATGAAATATTTGAACGTGTGAGCTCACCTCCATGGACAAAGACAGGGCTGCCCGAGAGTGCGTGCAAATGCTCAGCCAAGTGGCAAACAGGATTGGACCAAGCAGCGAGGCAGCTTCCCAGCCCACCCGCCTTCCCACCCCCCGCCTAAGCTGGGACAGCCAGTCCCCAGAATAAAACACATTTTAAATCGCTGTTCTAGAAATGTAGATTGACTCTGATGGGCTACTTCTTGCTTTCTGAGAACATCTATCTATGGGTTGATTAAAAAAGGCAAACAGAAACAACAACGATGCCTAATGAACTAGCATCTTTCCTGTCAGTAGCTCATTAACTCACAAGTATCCTTTGGCAAGCTTGGTTGGGAAGAATCTGTGACTCAAAGAACCAGGCTGTTTGTAGGAAAATGAGATTTAAAGAACAAAAAGCATGTGTTACTTCAGACTAGAGAAAGCTTTCACTAGTTGCAGCAGCTCTCTGGTAGTCCTCCCCTCTCCAACCACAAAAAGGGATAAGCAATGGTTTAACCAAGCAAATGACTGTGCCAGCTCCTTGGTGGGATGCAAGAAGGGCACGAGCCTCTTTAGATGCTGCAGGGCTGGTTCAGACCCCAGCCAGTCCTGCCCACAGCCCCAAGTCCTTATCAAAGACTTAATGTGACAGCTCCTGTTGCCAGAAACAACCCTCCAAGGAGAGGTTTTGCCCTCCCACCGCCTGTCCCCCATTGTGGCACATACCGATGTGCTGGGCGCAGGTGTCGCAGTACTCGGCGTAGAGGGACTCGAAGCAGCTACAGCAGTAGGGTCTGCCATCCTTCATGATGTACCTCTGCCCCCCGAGCACCGTCTCGCATTCGAAGCAGCAGAAGTGCTTCATGTGCCAATGCCGTCCTTCAGCCTCGGTGCATTCGTCGGCAAAAATGATCTGGGTGGGGTGGGGGGAAAACATAGAAACACAAACGTGAAGCAGAGTCAGTCAAAGACGGGACGTGGCACACGGGCACCAACCTTGTGTCTCCTGCCCGTTTACAGCAGCTTTGCCCCTTTGCTCATACAGCCTTCAAATTTTACAGCTCAGCACCCCCATCCTGCCCGTGAAACTCCCGTGGTTTGGCTTGCAGCAGGGGCACCCATCACTTCTTCAGGAAATCCATTAAAATGCAAATACCTCTGGATCGTGTCAGTGCACCGACTACAAAGCGTTAAGGCAGAGCTCACAGTAACATGCTCGTAAGCACATCCATCAGCAGGAGGGGTCGATCAGGGTAATAAACACGCTTATATACAACCTATCGATCTGGTGGACTTTTGAAGAACAGAGCAGCCACTTACTAAAACACATTTACCCGTCTCTGACACAGGGACCTGAACACAAAGGCTGAGTGAAAACACAAGGAGAAGTGGCAGCTCTCTGGAGGGAAGAAAAGATGGAACTACCTGGCTTCTCACCATCGCTTCTACCCCAGTCCGTGTGCTCATCACAGTCACTGTACCAGTGGAGAAACTGAGGCACAGAATGCTGTTAAGGGTGAAGCAGCCATCTAAAATGTTTCCAGCAGATGCTTTCTTGCTGTCTCTGCTTCCCATTCCCACCCCAGCTCCCAAAGCCAAGCCAGGGCACAAGTCATTCCAAAAGCTTCTCCCCGGCAGCTCCTCTTACCCCTAAGTTACTCTCTATTGCAATTAGTGCTGGATGTTGCAGAAGAAGAAGTGCATGTTAAAGAAGGAGCTGAATGAAAGACTTATATGAGAATTTGCAAGGATAAAAAGTACATGGAAAAAAAATTACCCAGCCTAAGCCACACGCAAATAGGGCCAGTTGGATGGTTAGGAGTTGTTTTTTTACTGGTAACGTTACAAATTTAATTGGATACATACAGCAATGCTCTTTATATTTGAAGTGCATATAGCTTTGGATATTTACTATTACACGCTTGCCTAGATGGGACATGGTATTTTATAGTACATATGGTTTTCCACATAACTTTAAAAGCCAGAACAATTTCCTTCACCAGGCTTTTAAACAGAGATTGACACTTGAGAAACGCTCAGAGCAGACTCTGTATGGTTTTCTATATTTGTTTTGTATTCCATTTGTTCAGCTTCCTATAGCCAGTTAATCTCCTTTCTTAAAGCCTATTTCAGCTCGGCGGGTACTCAAACACTACCGTCTTGCAGGAAACAGAGCACTCGTCCCACCAGAGGCTTCTTCTGGGGAGACAGAGGAGAAGGGAGGACCACCACACACAGCTGGACTAAAATCATAGAATCATAGAATCATCCGGGCTGGAAGGGACCTCCAACGGTCATCTAGTCTGACCTCCCTGCAGTTGCAGGGACACCCCCAACTAGACCAGGTTGCCCAGGGCCTCATCAAGCCTCACCTTGAATATCTCCAGGAAGGGGCCTCAACCACCTCCCTGGGCAACCTGTTCCAGTGTTCCACCACCCTCATAGTAAAGAATTTTTTCCTCATGTCTAATCTAAATCTACTCTTTTCCAACTTAAATCCATTGCCCCTCGTCCTATGTGAACAGACCCTCCTCAGCCTTCCTGTAGGCCCCCTTTAGATACTGGAAGGCTGCTATTATGTCTCCCTGGAGCCTCCTCTTCTCCAGGCTGAACAACCAGAGTTCCCTCAGCCTATCCTTGCAGCAGAGGTTCTCCAGCCCCCTGATCATTTTCGTGGCCCTTCACACAGCATGGGGGCTGTGCTGTTACTGGAAATGCCCATGGAAAGCCCCTCCAGCTCCCTGCGTGTAGATCAGGATCTATCTCAGAGCAGTCCTGGCCAGACTGCAACTAAAAATCCCCAAGATCCTCATGTGAAACCCTGAGAAAAGCTTACACGGATGCTTGGCAAAGTCAAACTATCACATTTCATGTGCGTGCCTCCATGGGCCAGGGTGGGCAGAGGGGAAATACCATCGAATTGGCAAGGGATGCCCCCTTGTGCCATCCCCGTGGGCAGCATCCATGGGGAGCCGGTTCTTACCTCATCACATGCCGCGCAGCGGGGCTTGAGGCACTCGGCATGGTGCCGGCCACAGTAGATCTTCCCGTCTTGGTAGAAGTAGATCAGGTCGACCAGCAGCTCGTTGCAGACACTGCAGATGAAGCAGGGAGGGTGCCAGCAAACGCCGTGCCCTGCACGTGAGGCGAAGACAGCCATGTCCCCTCCGTTGATCTGGCCCCCGCACTGTCAGAAAAGCAGGTGTTTAACTGGGGTTGGGGAACCCGGGGCTGCCCCTCGCCAGCCAGCTGCTCCACAACCATCGCAGATGAAGGTACTGATACACAGCTCCTTTCTGCTGCCTCTTAATCTCTTTTCATCCCCATTTTATGGCTGTGATATGAACACCTTCACCCCTCCACAAGTTGAAGGGACTGCTCCATGTCAAATACCGCAGGGTGCTCCTAGCAAGCACCCAGAAGAACCTGAGTGTCCATAACTGGCAGGGACTGGCAGGGAGTACAGGGCAGGCGCTGCTCCCATGAGCTTCACTTCACTTTGGTGAATAAAAAGCCACCCCGCTCATGCCAGTTCATCAGCTGCTACCCACCTGCTCGCAGATGGCTCCCGTCATAGTTACGGGGAACGGCCGGACATTGCCCCTCCCTAAATTTTCTCTCTTCCTTTGGTTGCTGAAGAGTTTGAGCTCCCTCTTCTCCTCCTCATCCAATGAATTGCAATAGCGGACCTAAAAAACACAAGCGATGCTCAATCTTAGGGTTGTTGTCCTTGGCTCCCTGGCCACCGAGCCACAGTTCCACAGGCTCTGCAAACCTCAGCAGCGGGGTTACCCAAATGGACTATGTCCATGGCTTGGGAGCCTGGAGAAACACAGGTATCTGGGCTTTGGACAGTCCATGGTTTGGCCAAAATCTCAAGAGGTAGAGATGAGAAGAACAGGCAGGAGGAAGGTTGCTCTTCAGGTGCAAGGTTTGTAGGAAGGTCTTAAAAGTTGGGTCCTCTGAGTCTCACCCAGTGCCAGCAATCAGACTGATTTTTTTTCTGCTTTCTCCTTGTGGCAGAGGTCTTACAGCATCTTCAACATCTTACTGGCATTTGCAGAGCACAGCCAGTTTTCCCTGTGTAAATGAGGGAGTTCCAGCTATTTGAGAACTCAAACTATTCTTCCAGCATAGGTTCAAGTTGGCATATTTGCAAAACCTCTGCATTAGAAGGCATTAAGGAAATAAGGGAAATAAAAGGATATAAACCATGAAAGATGCAATTTCCATGACGCTTATAAAACTGCAAAGTTTCCCCGGCTATTGTCATCCTGCAGGCTTAGCTCTTGGCTGATGGCATCTCAACAGAGAATACTTCTGAAGAGCCAAGGTGGCCACGTGGAGCAACAGTGCCCAATCCAGCCTCCACTAGTTTGGAGAGCAGGCTAATGGAGCCCAGCAGGATTATTCACGTGAGCAACCAACACATCTGGAATTTTCAAAGGAGCGAAAACTGAGCACGAGGGGAAAGCGGATGCAAAATCTGCCAATTTGCAGAAAATACATGCAGGCTTGTGCCTCCAGCAGCTGCCAGTGAAGGCAGGCAGGCAGGCTGGGGCCCGAGGGTGCAGGGGAAGGAAGAAGCCCCTTCCCGGTGCCTGGAGCCCACCCCGGTGCTGGCAGCACCATGCTGTGCCTGTGGCACCCAGCCACGTGCAGGCAAACTCATTAAAATCTGACCTAGATCAAACAAGTTACCTGCATGTATTTTCCAAAGCAGCTTCTTCAGAAAGCAGCACGAAACTCTTTTGTTTACACAGGGAAATTTTGTGGGCTATGAGAAACCGACGTTCTCGCTGGCAAGAACAGGATGTCAAAGACCGGACCCTTTTTGCTGCCTCATGTCCTTCATGCAAGACGTAAGAAGGTTTATTTGCTCTGACTGAGTCTTGAGTCAGCCTCCGGCTTGCCAGGCTCTCCCAGCCTGGGAGAAACCCCTCCTCGGCACACACACTCCCACTCCCAAGGTGGGTTGGAAGCAGTGCTTGGGAAAAAGGCTTTTGTAACTTATGATCTGGCTCTAGCTGGTCTCAACAGCATTTCAAGTTGCTTCTAACGTGGCTTTGGCCTCTGAGGGCTGAGAAAGCGCTTTTATTTCAGACAACTGAAGAAAGACGGTTTTTAAAATGTTAACTTTAGAAACAAACATCTCCCTCCCCACCTCCAACACAATCCAAGCAGGGAGCAAACAGGGTACTTAAATAGCCACAGGACCAAATTCCAAGTAAAACCCCCCTGAAAAGCAGAAAGGGCTGAGAAAGGACCAGCCATGCTTCCAACAAGAGCAACCCCAGGAGGTGCATCCCCTCCCCACCCGCAGCCCTGAGGATGTCCGAGGACACTTTTCGGTCACTAACCTCATTGTCGTGCGGCGGCAGCTGGTGCAAAAGCTGCTTTATGCGAGATTTTTCTCCCGGGCTGTTGACGTAGGGGACCTTGTCCTCAGGCAGGCAGCTGTAATACTGGTGCACCTACGGAGCAAGAGAGGGGACTGCAGTGGGGCTCCCTGGCCAAGCCGGTGCCCCCATGCCCGGCCAGCAGCCACCCCCCGAGAAACACAGCCAGGCGCCGCTTTGGTTTTCATGCCTTTTCTCCATGGAGAAATAGGGGTGGCAGCCCTGGCGAAGCTGGTTACCGTTTCCTCGGTCAGCCTCCATAGCGTGAGCATGTTTCGCTGGCTGCAGGGATGTGTCGGCACCTGCCTTGGCAGGGGAGGTTAAAAAGGCTGCACCCCGGCAGCCTCCGTGTTGCCGGCTATCTCAGCCTCCACCTCCATCAAAACCCTCCAGGCTTTTTTCTCTAGCAATTTGTGGAAATAAACAGCAGATAAAAATCTGTTGGAAGGCTTGTTTTTGTTGTGGTTTTTTTTTTTTTTTCTTTTTGTCTCAGAGCGTATAATTAAAAATCAGCTATTAAAAAGGCAGTGTGGTGGGGCACGGTGTGCCCCGGCACCAAAGGAGCCCGGTGGTGGCCCAGAGAGGAAGCACACCCCAAACCCCAGCGCCTCTCCTCTGACTGCCACACCTGGGACGTGTACTCAAGGGCTGGGCCAGGCACTAGGATGGGGTTCCCTGGGTGAGGATCAGCTCCGAAATGGCCACGGTGATGCCAAACAGCTTGGGAAGAAGCAGGAGAAGGTAAAGGTAAGGAAAAGCTCAGCTGGGATCAGGAGTCTGCAGCCCAGGATGTCTCTGAATGCTCGGGCAGGAGCAGAATGTTTGATGGCTTCCTCACATCTGCGCTTGGCTAGAGAGATGCAAACTGTTTTCCTGGTGCAAACAGCTTTCTGCCTTTGCAGTGGTTGGGATGAACCCCCGGAGAGGCTCCCTTGGCTCTCAGATCCTGCAGCAATTCGTTTCAGAGCGGCTGCACTGCCTGCAGCTCTTGCAGGGCTTTTCCCAAATGACACTTGTTTTGCAGTGGCTTCTGACCAACTTTTCCCCCTTGCTGTGCGTTTTGGGCTTTGGTCTAGAAAGCACCACCTGGGCTGGCTTTCCTTGGAGGAGCCCCTCTGCCCCACAGCATCTGTGGGATGAGAAGCCACCATGGGTCACCGGGAGAGATGGGGATGCAAAGGCAGGTCACACAGGAGCTTCTCCATGGGCTTGCAGGCTGCTGGGGGTGGCTCATACTGGGAGTTACCTTCAACAGGGAGTAATTGCTTCTTATTCTAGAAAAAACATCCAAATCTGCCATTATTCAGGAATAATTACGCTGCATTCAGCTCACTCCCCGGTCTCATTCAGAGCTACCTGTGAGTGGGGCTGCTCCAGTGCTTGCAATTACTTTTCTCCTTAATTTATGGTTCCTTCCCAAACCAACCCTAACATCCACCTTTCCCCATCATCAGGTTTTGCGGAAAGGGAGATTTTTAGCAGATTTCCACCCGTAACTCTGCAGTGCTGACAACAAGGGAACTGCTTGGGTCATGAAGCTGAGGAACACGCTGAGCATATGCCACTGCAAAACCCTAAATTTGTTTTGCTAAGGCACGGCAGAAACAAACCCACCAGCTATGGAAACTGCCAAAGAAAGAAAAGCTGCTAAGGATTTTGTTATGTTAAAAAGAAAACAAACTACATACATTAGAATACTTACTTTGCATTTATAGAGCATCCTTCACCCAGGGACATCAAAGCACATTAAAAACACCTAAATTCTTATGACATGCTACAGGAGGTAGCAAACATACGCACTGGAAAGGACTATTTCCAGCATAACGACGTTCCCAAGTTCATGCAGCTAGTCCATAGCAGAGGTTGTAGCTGAAAATCTCTGGGCGATGTCCTGGCTGCCATACCTTTTACCGGGCTGTCAGGCTGTGCCTTCCTGGCCAGCACCAACGCCTGCTGACTTCTCTCAGCCAAATTCCCCACGTGTGAACAGGCTGCTCACTTTCCCCCATGCTCAGCTTGTTGGTTTGTGTTTTCATTTCTTGTGATGACGAGTTGGGTTTTTTTTGCCCACGGAGTCCTTGATGCTGGTGGAGACCAGAAATGACTTTACTTTTTTTTTTTGAAGAGCTGCCAAATTCCATCAAGCTGCTCCGGTCCCTAAAGCAAAGAGCTGTGAGACGCTCACCCTGGGAGAAAAGCAGGGATGAGAGTTCTTCCTCCAGCAGCCCGGGAGCTGCCTTCCCAGAGCCCGACGTGGCAGGATTTATATGCCCAGCTCCATTCCTGCTTCCGCTGGGAAGTTTTCCATTTAGTCTCAGCAGGTCCGCGGGAACTGGCTCCCATCACACCAGCAACATAGCTCGGCAGGGATGGGCAATTTGGTTTGAAAAGCAAAACAAAATAAATACAACAGGCTCCAACCTGTGTTCTGTTGCCTGAAATAACCTGGAAAGGTTTGCTTTGCATCCGCATCAGCCAAGGGGACCTTCTGCACGGGTGCTCATGGAGGGGATGGAGTGGAGGTAGTTGCCAGTCCTTGCCCAGTGCCCATGGGACATCTCATGGGGAGAAAAACCCTTCCTTACACCTACTGGTGGCTTCTTCAGCTGTTGACTTTACACCCACCACCCTTCCTGGGGCCAAACCCAAACCAGGAGGATGCACAGGTCTTTTTACCTGGGGAATCATGCCAAGAGGTCCAGCCAGAGTGAAGATGCCAAGCAGAAGGATGCCCCTTGCCCAGGCTGATGTTAATCCAGGTGGATGCAAATATGTTTTCTCATCCATCACCCATTCCCCCTGGTTCCCTGCACGGGAGAGCTGAGGCTGGGAGGGACGGGGTGCAGCATACCAGCGTCCCCTGCCTCAGCTGACAGCATTTCCAACCCCCGTAAGCGAGTGGCCAGCATTTGGGCTGGCACAGCCCAGCTGGGATATTCAAAAATAAGGAAAAATAAAGAAGGAAAGAGAGGGATTCTCTGATCAATCTGGCTTTTTAAGGAAAAGGCCTACAGAAAATGTTAATTCACTGGAAAACTAAAACTGCTCAGTCTGCACTTTGCTTTTGTACAAAAGGTCACCATTTTCCATGAAGTAACTCCAGCTTCGGTTTGGAGCATGCACAAGCCTCTGTAGCTGGTGAGCCATTGAGGCCAAGGGGCCTGATCCAGACCCCCCAAGCACCAGCAGATGGTTCCTCACTGACCTCCAGGGCTCTGCAACACATGAGCTGCAGCCAGATAAGGAAAACAGTGCGGGGCAACGACCCAGGAATGATAACGTATCCCTTCTAAATCATCTGCTATCTTTAACTGGTTTATTATTAAATACTTCTGCTGTACAACACAGCAGCTCCACATCCTGCTATTTCTTCTCACAACGGATCTGGCTCTGGCCATGATCATCCCAACTAAGCATCAAAACACACAGGAGCCACGTGTAGGGTCAGGCGTGGTTTCATCCTCAGTTTCCCCACTCGCCCCTCTTCACTGTGACCTCTGCTCACATCTGGATGGGAGAAACCTCAGAGGAATCTGGAAAACATCAGGCTGAGTTAAAGTAAGGCTTCAGACAATGTCACGAGGCCCTGATGCCATGGGGATGGGCTGTCCAGGGCGCTGGGTGTCATGGCATGCTGGCCAGCCCGGCAAGCCCTGTCCTGCCCCGGGGAGGTCTCCCAGGCACTTGGACAGGCTCTGTGCCGCAAGAATCCAACAGAGCAGATATCCATCTTCCCAGGGTGTTATTCTCACCTTCAAAAGGAAAATGTCCAAATGCCAAGTTTTGCTAACGAAAAATGATAGGTATTTTGGAAATTATCAGCTGCTTGGAGCTATAAAGGGAGGGCACAGGGAGGAAGATAGAAATTAAAAAAGAAAGAAACCAGGAGAAAGAAAAGAACATAATGTAAAACAAGGGTAGGAAAAAGCCTTTAAAGTGGAGCCAACTTTATTCAAAGGCACTGAGGAAAGTAATTACATTAGTTTACAAAAGCCTTTGTGTTCTGCAGTCTTCCTACGTTTGGGGTGTGTTTCCAGTTTAACACTGACAGTTTACAAACCAACCCTGTCCCCGCTAAATAAAGGCAGGACTGCAGCTTCTCCTGGCAGTTCCAGGGGTGACCAAAGACAAAAACCACCTCCCAGCACCTTTGTGGGCAAAGTCTTGCACCTTCCCGTGGAAGAAGTTTGCAAACAACCTGTGAATTTAAGCCATTGATGAAGAATCTCTTTGATCAGTGAATTAAAGGAGGCAGAGGGGAAATACCACGTTTCTTATGCCATGAATCGCTGCTGGGAAGCAGCGTTCAGTTGTACTTGCCATGAGTACACCACCCCTACCAAAAACACCCACCAAACCGGGCTGTTGGGAATGACTGTACGGCTGGGATGGACTAACAAAGAGCACGTGGTGTCCCGGTGTGGCTCAGCTGACGGGTGCTGACTTGCTCAGCCCTAACAGCTCCAGCACATCCAGCTGGGAGATCCCGCTTGGCTTTCAGGAAACCAAACAGTAAACCGGCTGAAAGGCTTTTTGCGAAGAGCTCTGAGAGGGCTGTGCGTGCTGGTCTGTGTGCTGCACAGTGCCTGAACACAGATGTCCCCAAAAAGGGGACCTTGGTGGGTTAGCCAGAGCACAGTAAGTAGAAACACGCAGTAGAATCTGTTAAAAATCTAGCCATTTCAACATCTTCCAACATCCCCCCTGTGCCCAGGAGAGCATCGTCTTCCCTGAGACCGTGCCAGAGGTCCCACAGCCCCAATAGCCCACCCTGTGCCACCCAGGGATGTACCACGCTGGCACCAGCTGGAGCTGCAGTGATGTGCAGAGCATCGTTGCTGGTGCCTGCACTTGCTCCCATCATCTGAGCTCCCATGAGCTTTGACTGCGCTGGGAGGAAGGCGGCCAGCAGCTCCGACAAGCCCGTGCTGGCCTGGGCAAGCAGGGTTGCTCCGGTGGCTTGCCCACTCCTCCCCAGTGCTGGCTTTTTAACCGCACACCAGGCACTAAATGATCTTTTACACCAAGAGCTGAAAAGCAAGAGAGAAACAAAATCTGGTGTCTTGGGTATTGCTCTTGTTACCGCTGGCCTCTCTTGGAAAAATAAAAGGGGAAAAACCACCCAGACAAGGCACAAGCAAATAACCCTCTCAACACACCTGCAAGATGGTGCAAGCACTTGTACACACAGGCTCACACATGAGCTCCACAGATGACAGCACGTGTGAAACTGGAAAAAGGGCTCAGTGTGCTTTAGCCCAAGTCTGGCACGTCCTCCTTTTCTGTGGACCTCTTAGGATACAAAGCACTCACTTATTTCCTGAAGCAAAACAATCCTTGCAGCAAGCCCAGATGCTCTGAAACAGAGAGGAGAGCGGGATCTGCTGGCTGGGTCTATGGAACACAGGGATGCAGCCAGGCACACAGCCTGGGAGGGAGCTGGGGTCCCTCCCCGCCCCGAGACCCTGTAGCCCTGGCTGGGAGAAGACCCTTGTCATCCCCAGATCCCTGATGTGCTGGCACATGGCAGTGGGAAGCGGATGCAATTCTCGGCGCCGGGCAGTCCAGTGCCCTACAACGCTCTTGGAAAACCTGCTCTTGAGTTGCAGGGACAAAGGCAGGGAACAAAGGAAAAATAATTTTCCTAAGTCCTATTTGTTCTGGCAGGGTTTGCGGCTCTCCGTGCGGTTCTCTCCCACAGCTAACGGCAGCTGAGGCATTTGAGTGTTGCTGCTCACCAGTTGAGAATGACATCCACTCCTGCCAAGCCTTTGGAGCAGTTCTTGGGCTGTGAGAGATCTCGTGGAAGCATTGCTTCCTGCTGGCATCAAAGAGGAACATTTGAATGAAGGCCGTACATCCACAAGTTTTAGACTTGTGAATGCGCATGCCATGATTTTTCTTTTTTAAGCAGAAATCAAATTTGGATGTGAAGGAGCCAGAAACGGCGCTTTCAAAAGCATCGGTGAGTGGTCTTTGTGTTGCAAGGTACTGGCCAGCAGAGCCGCTCTCGCACTGCTCAAAGTCCCCTGGAGCACCAGCAATTATAACGATCATCTGCTGCATTGATCATCGCTGATAATTCCCCTGTGTACGCCACTTAAAATTCTCTCATATTTATAAGTCACAGGAGAGCATACTAGAATAACGCTGCAGCAAGGAAGAGCTGTAATTGTACGCTGGAATAAAGCTCCAGGACAAGTTTATATTGTGTAGTTCAGCATTTTTTCTCTTTTCTTTTCCACTCCCTGCCCTTCTCCTGCCTCTTACCTCTGCTGACCACCACATGGCTACTTCAGATTGAAGAACCAAGGAAGCCCCATCAGGTGAGTGGGATTGTTTCTCTGGCCCACCAAAAGCAGCTGATTCCCTCCTCGACAATGAGATTGTTCAAGGATTAAATAATTTTACCAGCTTCCGTCAGCTCACCACAAACAGGCAAACACCCCAGGACACAGAAACGGAGCAAAAGCCCAGATGCATGGTTTTGCAATCTTTTTTTTTTTTTTTTTTCCATTTGCAGACAGGAATTCACCCATACCTCTTCCATCCTCTCTGCCTCAGGGTGGAGGGACTTCCTAACCTGCCCTAGCTGCCCCCAAGCCATGCAGCACTGGCATCTCCCATGGAAAAAGCATTTCACATGCAGGGTTGCTGCTCCGGTCGGCTGGCAAGCATTCGGCACGGTCTGATGCCTGGAGGCTGGATTTAGACAGCTCCAGCCTTGAAATAAGAGCCGTTCACTGCCAGGCTCTTCAGATACTGAAAGAGTTCACTGGGGAGGTGATGGACTTACTGCTACCTCAAACTGAAATTGGAGAGCTTTCAAAAATGTGCTGAGATGCAGCTTTTGGGTAAAAATACAGCGTACGTGTATCCAAACGAGTAGAGTTAGAGGTGGCTGCAGCTTCTGGCACCGGTGAACATGAGTTACAGCTCCTCTTCAGTGCCATCAGCTCTGCTCTCAGGGTCAGGATCTACCAAGGAAAGTACAGCTTTCATGGGGCTTTTGTCCTTCCTCTACCTGACAGATCAGTTTATCTGTTCCCCATTACTATGCAGGCTTGGGGCACAGGGTTGCTTTAGTCTGTCTTGTTCCTTCCTTGCTGCATGCAAGGCTTCAGTCTCTTGAGAAGTGAAACAGTTTGCTGAACTTATAGGGCTCAAGAAAGGACAAGGTAAAATGTACTCAATCATGACACATAGGCAGAAGTGAGACACACGTCCCCTGGAGAGGACTGGCCCAGATAATGTACCTTCTACCACACCAAGGTGGTAAAAGTGGGTATCTTTAGGTAAGGTGTAAATGCATGCACAGTGTAGGTTCTCTCTCCTTTCCTCAGTTCGTGACCTGAACAGCAAATGATGAAGCTTGGAGGTTTTATAACTCAAACCCTTCCCATAGATCTTACAAAAGTTCCACAACAGGAATCACAACATGTACGTTGGCCTCTGAATAAAGTTCCCACGACAGCTACAAGTTTCACACCACACTGCAAAGCTCTCAAGGTCCAAACTCTAATGGCTGCCATAGAGGAAAATGGTCCCCTGAACCATCACACTGCTAATTTTAGCTCAGATGAGATTTTCGTAACTTTTTAAGGGACTCGATCAGAGCAACTGTGCTGACAGCAAGAGGGAATTAAGTTCTTATGGCACATACATGGGTCTTGAATGTTGGCATGCTGGAGCTGTACAGAAAGCCACACCACAGCTGAAGTACAGCCCCATCTTTTATTTAATTGGAAATCTGTGCCCATAACCAGCTGCTCCTATTATTGAGACACAATAAAGACAGAAATCCTCAAAAATCCCTTGTATTCAGAAATTCAAGCTGGCATGTTATAACTCCTTTGGATTTCTCCAAACCACAGGCCTGAGGAATTCAAGGCTGCACATTCACATGTATTTACACATGCCTTGCCCAAAAATGTGAAGAACACATCATAAAAGTACTTATTTTTAAGCATCTGCCCTCAAACTTATGTCAGTGCAAGGAGGATTGGCTGTCGGACTGCCAGTTTGAGCAGACAAACTGGCTCCCGAAATTGCCTTCCCTTGTCTTCACAGCCAGGCCTGGTCTGGGATTTTGCTCTTCTGAGGACGCGTTTCTATTGCTGTCTGCCCAGTTCAAGGCTTTCACAATTATTTCTTTATCCAACCATCGAACAGCAGACAGGAAAACAGAGCATTTCTGAAAGCCCACGTCCTGAGCTTCTGCCTCATCTCCTGTACAGCCACCTCTTCCATTCCCACCTGCACCCCTGTCTTCCAGAAGTCCTTCTTCCACCGTAACTTCTCATCAAGGTACAATCCAAGCGGGATTAGAGCCCACAGGAGGCTCCTGGCCATCCTGTGTAGTCGACTGCTATTACAAGAAACCACACTTCCTAATCATGTAATTTATGGAGCTCAGTCGTGGGTTTTCACCCGTCGCTCTCCCTGTTGGCAGGTTGCCGCTGAGCCTTACACCTCTGATGGCTTGAAACCTCTTCCAATTTCCTGCCTGAATGCATTCGGAGCCAGTTTATATCTATGTTCCTGTGCCAAAGTTGGAGCTTGAATAACTGCTCTTCCTCCTCTAATGCACAGGGAGTGATCATAACCCTTCGATTTGCTGGGCTGAACAAACCAAGCTCTTCCGGACTCCTCAAGAAAACAACATTTCCATCTACTTCCAGTTTATACCCCTCTTTCTTGAGTAGAGATGTCGTAAATTTTAGCCAGTTTTCCAGATTAATTTTTACCACATTCTATGCAGTAGCATTATAACATTTTTGATATTACCAACTTCACCCATCTAAACATATTTAGAAATAGATAATATTTACAGTTGTGTAAAGTCTTGCGCACTGATGATCCATAACACAAAGGATAACTTTCAGCTTTGTTCATCAGTGCAATGTCTGGATCATTATCTGTGAACACTGGACCAAGGCTTTTTTTTTCTCTTCAGTAGTAGGCATTAAGCAATCAACACAATTTTCACAAAGTTGACATGTTCCACAGACCAGCTGATGACTGAATTAGTGGCCAGGAATCCAGTGAGACCTCGTATGTTTGGAACTATTCCCCTTTAGATTATAGTTAATAATTTAAGATATGGGTTGAAGGGACTCTCCAGATTCTGAAACGACCTGTGGAATCTGCCAAAAAACAATGTCATGTTTGTTGGCCAACTTACTCCCTTGAAATCCTGTAAATTGCTGTGTTAAGTGAGATGTGAACGCTGTCTCCCAAGAATAGCGAAGTAGGAAGGCTGTTGTCCAAGTTTAATAAGAAAACTGCATTAGTCTTTCAGGGGACCACTTACCTCCCCAGCTCATATGCTGCATAGAGATTTTAATAACACAGAATATTGCAGAAAAAGTTGTTTCATTTCATCTGCTTCACGTCAAAGAAATACGACAGTGAAACAGGGGAAGGCAGAGAAAAAATTTGCTGCCTGCAAACCGATATTTTCACCCCAGCCCAACAGCAGTGTCCTCAGGCGGAGTGGAGCCCACCAGCTGCTCTGCGGCAGACATCAGCCTTCCAGAGGCTCCACATCACGTACACACAACCTGACTCATCGACCAGAAAGCCACATGTCTGTCTGCAGCCTTGCACGGCTCCAGCAAGTTACTGCAGAGGTACCTCCTACCCCCGCAGGAGGCAAACAGCATCCTCCTGCACCCTGGGGCACCTCCCAGCCCTTCCACAGGACACTCCCCTAACTCCCAGAGAAATTCAGGGTGATGCCTTTCACCCAGGGACAACCCCCAGCCCTGCCTCATGGCTCTTTCACAGCCCTGATAAATCGCATCTTGCTTTTGTCTACTTAGTGGCTCATCTGATGCATGAAAAGGTCCCGAAAGGGTTGGTGGATGAGCTATGCTGGAAGGATCTTAGTGTCTGTCTTAGGCACAGCTTACGGCTGCTCTTCATCTCCATGGTGATTGGAGACAGGTCTCAAGTGGTAAATCTGCTAAAAGACCCAGCAATGCAGACAGAGGAACATAATTAGAACACAGGTGTTTGTACTGAGGAGCACTGTGACCTCTGCAAGAAACAGATGTTGGAACCTAAAAATACATTAACCTTAGTAACGGATGAGATCTCAATACCTACTGCTACTCCCTGCTTTTACTTTCTCCTGAGCATCCCAAACTCCCTAATGACATGCTATTTTGTCAAAAGCACCTGAGGGATCAAAAACGCATCCAGGTCTTATGGCATATGCCACCACCATGCTGGAAGGAGGTTTCAATTGCTGTCCATGCCATGCTGTACTCATCAGAGACCACGTCTACCTGGTCACGTGCCACCTGTCACTAAATACCTGTATTTCCACCCAAAGCTACAAGGTCACGGGCCAGCTTAGGGTTCAGAAGCCACCAACATGCCTGGACAGAAGGTGGAGCTGAGAGCAGGTGGCACCAGCCTGGGTATGGTCCTCCACTGGGACTCCCCAAAACCCAACTGGTTCACATCCCCGCAGCACGCAGCACCAGCACAGATACTTCAGGACCATCTGCATCTCTCCATACACCGTGTCCTTTACCTCCTGGCAGGCACAAAGGGAGCCTCTGACATAAGGAAGGTGACAGAAAACAAGGCTGCTGCCTGATTTGCATGGTTGGATGGCACCAAATGAAACACACGGTGCTGCGGAGTTTCAGGCAAGCACCAAGCCAGGCTTGTAAAGACAGGAATAAGGAAAAGAAAAACCCCAAACAACTGGATTTTCTCTAATCAGACAGATAATATTTACAGCCTACGAGCGGTGCCAAAATATTTCAGGAAATGCCTAAACCCTTCTGAATAGAAGCTCAAGAAAACACAATATTTAATGACAGCAACTACAACAATACGAATGAAAGCTTTCCATCCTATCCCAGTCTCCTTACACGGTTTAAAATGATTGCCATAGTAATTATCAAGGCTAAGCTCATTTTGCAATCTCCTCTGCAAATTAAGTTCTGAGTCGAACACACAAAACCCAAACGAATCACGTAAACTGCAAGGAGCAGAAATCAATGTATGCTCCACACAGACAGCATGCTGAGGTCTAATCCATCCCACTCAATTCCTGCACCCAGAGATTTGAACCTCATTTGAACAATTCTTTCCATTAAGGCAGATGCATCATGGTTGAAAAACCCAACCCCAAACACCTTGGCCAGTTTTTAGGGTCATCCAGCAGCTCTGCCTGCCTCCCCTGGACTCACTGCAGAGCAGAGTGGTCCAGGAGGGCAGAACACGAGCAGCAAGTCCCCCAGCCACACTGGAGTCCCACCACTTTTTTCCCCATGAAACAGTAGTTGATTCATCCGTATGTGTTCCCTTGCTCAACCACAACACACCCCATCCTGGAAGTATTTTGTTTCCTCCCCTCTCAATCACCAATTACATCCACAGACACAGAAAAACATGAGTCCCGTGAGGATCGCATCTCTATTTTGTTTCATTCGTGCATTCAGGCCAGACCTGTCTCTGCAACTCTCTATCGTGCATCCAGAACCAGTCGCAGGCAACAAGTGCTCACACCCCCATGAGAAAACCAGAGCAACTATTTCCAAAGAGCATATTAAACCAACTTATTTCTGGTAACTGGGTGGCATCATCATTACCTGTTCAGGCTTCAGGCCGGGGGGGACCCACGCATACTCTTCCAAGGCACAGCCTGAGTCGTCATCAGAAGTCGAATTCCTCTGGAAGTCAAACATGAGCTTCGTGACAGTCTTCTCCATCTCCAGAGGCATAACTGTTACGATGTGCTCTTCCTGGGAGCACTTACAGTGAAGGCAAATCTTCCTGCAAGGTGAGGAGAGAGGGAAAAGAGGAGATACCCTGGTGAGCTGCACTTTAAATAAGAAAGCAAAGTGATTCCTGCCAGCTGCTGGCCTGTAGATACTAAACCCAACCCTTTTTTATGCCCAGGCATTTTCTAACACCGGATTCATCCCTCTCACAAGGAGGAAATAAAAGTCCATATTTGCTGTAACAACACTTGGCGATTGAGCTGAGTCAGCCTGCCCCATGCTTGGGGAGATGTAATTGCCTCGTCCCTTTAACTGTACCACAAGGAGTATTTCCAGCGGCCAGCACAGGCAAGGGCCACGAGCCCACCCTGTGCGGATCAGCGTGCCAGCCGCTAATTACAGAGCAGCTACCGAATTTTAGGACAGCTGAGCACTTGGCTAATATGGAAAATGGTGGATTGACTGGGAAGCTGTGAATGACAAGTGCCTTTAGCATGCTGATAGCATAAATTTGCTTATTAAAGTAGCATAAAAATTGATTATGGTCTGAACATATAAAACTAAATTAAATTAAGGGAGGCTACAAAAACCACAGTCACACTACAGCAGCATCTTAACCACCCGGCTCGACGGCACGTGCCGTGGCTCAGCCGCACACCAGCTCCCACGCTGCCCAAGAGCCGGACGGGGGGGAGAAGCACAAGGACTGAAAGAGCAGCCCACAGGTTGCAATTTAACAGCCATTAGCTTAATTCACCGCAAATATCACTTCTCAGTCTTTCTTTCAAGGGTCTATTCCTGCAGCTGGTGGTCCGTGGGAGATTTTCTTTAAGGGACTTTTATCTGCAGGGCTGGTGGGACATCGCTGCCCTTCGCCAGGGTAAGAGCGGAGGATTAACCTGGCTGAAAATATCTCCCAGCCCCATAAAGAGGTTAAAGGGAAAGCTGATAAATTGGCTTCTATTTTTGAGAATGCAATGCTCCTCCACAATATGGGTCAATGGTATCTATTTTAAAGCAGCCACGCAGGATTCTGAATTAATTTGCGCTAATGAAGCGCCACTGACTTCTGAGGAATGAGATATGATGGTTTCACTCAGGCAGCAGAAGGGAGACATCTCAGAGTTAATAAGGTAGCACACAAAAGGCAAGAGAAAAGCCACTGTTGCCATCGCAGGTTTCTCTGCTAGAAGGTAAAGCAAAGAAGGCAGCAAAACACTGGGGGCTCTAATTCTCAAACACCTTTCCTTCTTTTTCACCACTGCACACAAGCCAGCTAAGCATACCAGCGCCCAGATCCAGATCCGCATCTAAATTTCCACTTGGCCATTACAGCACAAAAAACGCACTCTAGCAAAAGTCAAGAGGCTCCGTTAAGTCAAGCCAGGGAGATTTGCCAGATTTTCCCATTTCCTGCCTTTCATCAGATCTAAACCACACAGCGACCCCCACACACCCCCGGCGTCTGGTTTGCGTCCAGTCAGAGAGTCTCGGCATCGCCTCTGGCTGTTACCTTAAAAAATAATCAAGGCACCATTTCATGTGAATACTTTAATTAATCAGCTACCGTGGAAGGGTGCTCTGCCTCAGCAAAGCTGCTGGTTTCTTTACCGTTTCCATCTCACTTCACGGTTAAGATTAGAAGAAGTGCAATATGCAACAAGATGCTAAGAATAATTAATAGCTCCAGAGCCCCAGATTTGGCACTGGAGATAGTTATTCTGACAGAGTTTAGGACTTGTTAGCCAAATTTTAATTTTCAGGACATCAATCACAAGCTTCAAAGGGAGACAAACCCAACAGTCCACACTCAGATAGCACCAACACCGGGTGTACAAGGGCCATCCTGGAGGTTTCTGCTTCCTCCCTACTCTAGACACATCTCCTCCAGAAGATGGAGGGTGGAAGGAGAGCATCGGAGGTCTTGGCTTTTAATAAATGAGATAAATCAGGCCATCATGAGGACTTTAAATATCGGTGTCAAAGAGTTAATAAGTGAGATGTACGATCCATTAGACCCCACAGGTCACTCCATGCGACCACCACCCTGCAGCTCACTCCAGGTACAGCCAGAAGGGTTGTACCCTTAACTCCTGCCCTGTCCCAAGCAAGTGGGTGCTGCTGGCATGTGGCTCCTCCCGGTGCTTCAGTCCTGGGCAGGGCACCTTGTTAATGAACCTCCAGCCTTGGTATATACACGGTTGTCCCTGATGATGACTAATTTGCACCTTGTTATCGCTAGAGTCCCCTCTTGCTGCTATTTATTCTCTGGGTTCTGTCTCCTTGTTTTATAACTCTGTCTATACTCTTCATGGGCATAACTAGTATAGGTGTATGTAAAAATTATTAAAACAAAATAATAAAAAAAAGGAGTTGGACTAGATGATCTCTAGAGGTCTCTTCCAAATCTGAGAAGTCTGTGATTCTCCTGGTCAGAAAAACAAAGGCTGGAAAGGACACAGGTAGCTTGTCTACTCATCAATGATGTTGCCAGGCCAGGACAACAGGCTCTGTAAAAACTCTACACCATTAAAAACTGAGCATCTCCAGGCATGGGGTTTCTGCCACCTCCCTGGGCAAACTGTACAAACTTCAAGATCTTGCCCCTGAGATACTCAGTTCTCTTCCTTTCCCCTCATTAAAAGCAGAAGATTAACAGCTTTAATTACAATTATTTTCTTTACATTAGGATACGTTGCTTCATGGGAACAATACTGAGTGTCCTAGGAGTGTCTTTCCACTCCTATGATATGGTTTCCATGACTTCTTTGCATAGGTCTCACTTACTCAACTTCATTTTATCATCTTCCAGCTCCCTATAATTAAAAATAATTCCCCATAGTAAAAACTTAATATAAAAACGTACATTTCAAATGTGAGATGAAATTGAAAAAGCAGTATCCCCCCACAGCACTCACCGCAGAGAGGCATGGAGTGAGACAATACACGTGCCAGCACTTGACCACACGTGGTGACCAGAGTGACACTGTGCTGGGGCTGCTGATGCTACAGGGGAGAGCTGGTGTGTGTTGGAGAGGAGTGAGGCCATGGCCAGAAGCCTGCCCAGATGCTTCTGCCAGTGACAGCTCGTTAGTCATTAACAAAAGAAGAGTGGCAGAGCCTGGAGATGCTCAGGGCTTCAGCATGCCACATACCTTACCACTTAAAGGTTGCTGTAGCCCAGGTGCAGTGACGCGTCCTGCAAACAGAGACCCACTGGCTTACCTGTGGCCAGACACAAGCCTCACCTAAACACCACCAAAGCTCCATCAATGACTGCAGCTGCCTGTGCAGCCAAGGAGCCCCACACAGCCTGAGAAAAGCACAGGCAGGGTTGTTTTTTTTAAGAAAGAAGTGTCCCTCAAATTGTTCAAGACCAGCCTGGATGGGGCTTTGAGCAACCTGCTCTAGTGGGAGGTGTCCCTGCCGATGGTGGGTGGGTTGGTATAAGATTATCTTTAAGGTCCCTTCCAACTCTAACCATTTTTTGATTCTATGAAGAAGAAACTAACTCTAACCACTGTCTTCATTCCTGACCTTTCTTTCTTGCTCTCATCCTAGAGAAGGGTCTACAAGCTCATCTCAAGGAGGTACCTGCCCTGGTGATTAAGAGTGATTTCCAACACTGGGGATGCCACTTTTGGTGCTGTTGCTAAAAGCTGGGACATGCTGGAGCATCGCTTGACTCCAAGAGCTGGGGGCTGGCGAGGAGAAACCCAGCAATGTTGTGTTTCCCAATGAAGTGGTGAGACACCGGAACAGAACAGGTTGCCCAGAGAAGTTGTGGATGCCTCGTCCCTGGAGGGGTTCAAGGCCAGGCTGGAGGGGTTCAAGGCCAGGCTGGATGGGGCTTTGAGCAACCTGGTCTGATGGGAGGTGTCCCTGCCCCTGGCAGGGGGGTGGAACTCGATGATCTTTAAGGTCCGTTCCAACTCTAATCATTCTATGAAGTGAGGAGAGCTGAGAGCAACACCAGATTCAGGCAAGGAGGATACATAAATGGAGCTGGTAAGCAGCTGTGGCTTGTGGACAGGGAGAAAAGAAGAGAGGGAGGCACAGGCTGGGGAGCACCCGGCAGGGCTGCTCGGCACGGAGCTCTGCCCTGCAGCGGGGCCAGGACGGCAGGAATTAAACGGGGAGAAAAAGAACATTTCCTGGTGTCAGATTTAGCTGGAAAGGAGCCTGCCTTGAATTGACTTCACATGGTACAAAGCAGCAGCGGCTCAAAAACAGATTGAAAAATTTGTTCTACTCAAGGCCAGTGCTTCATGTGATGAAGCTACAAGATGGATGTTCTTTATTTTGCAACGGCTGCTTTTGCGGGGTGCTCCTGGCACAGCGGCTGGCCCTCTCCTCAGTGGAGGCTCTAATCCCTGTCCCTGGTTACATCCCCACCCATCCGCTGGTGCAGAGGGATGGTACAAACTGGGTCCACCATCCCATGCTAGCCCTCTTCTCTCTACGAGCAAAAATGGCCACACAAGGGGAATCTGAAGCAAACAGGACACCACACATCAAGTGGAGAACTTGGCTTCTGAGTCCCTTTCACTTAGGGTGCAGAAGAATGCTTCCAGCCCAGATCCACCTACGTATAGCTCGGCATGAGCTCAGTTGACCCGTGAGGTCTCTGGGACAAAGCAGTCTCTTGTTGTACGCTGCAGTTCCCAAAGCACAGCCTCAGCCATCCTGCAGCCCTTTCATCATAGCAATGGCACCAACAATAAGTTAAACCACGCTGAGAACACTAGTGCCGTGCAAGAGGCTCTGGAGGGAGCCGTGAGCGTGCCCCCAGCTTTCTGAAGAGAGCCGAGGCATCTCTGCTGTGAAAAACCAGCAGTGGCTCCAAACTAGCAAAGCACAAGGAGAGCTATAAAGCCAGGGAAGGAAAGTGGGGTGAGAGTGAAGCCTGAACCCAAGGCAAAGCAGATCCTCACCAATAGTCTGTAGCTCCAGCAGAGGAACTGGCCAAGCTGGTCTCTCCCAGTTGGGGTCTGGGGCGGTGTAGGCAGGACCAGACACCACTGGGACTATGAGGGCAATGGACTCCCTGCCTGCAAGAAAACCTTCTGGCCACAGGGCTCCTCTCTTCCAGCTATGGCTGGTGGCTCGGCTGGGTGAGCACACAGGACCTGGCACAGCCAATGCCACTAAAGCAAAGCCAGTCCGTGCTGGGCACTGAGGTATTTTGAGAAAGGGCAGCGCAACAGCTCATCCCCTCCCAGCAACAGCAAGAATGAAGGCAGAGTTTAAAATCGTGGCAGAAATGTTAAAATTCTTCTCGGACAAAGAAGGAACTCGGCAAACAGCCCTTATCACAACCCTCCCCCCCACCCCCCGGCACTGCTTATCTCTGCTTCTCAGTTGTTTCTTCTGGGATGGAAATAAATGGGCTGTATCAGGGAGCAGCTCCGTCTCCAGACAATGCGAGGAGCAGGAATGCCACGGCCCACGCCGGCCCATGCGATGCCTCTGCTGATGCCTTTGCTGTTGCCCCACAATAAAGGATTTGCATGCATTTGTGCCCACATTAACATGCAAGATTTGGAATCCCTCGAGAAGCGATTGTCTGCCCAGCTCGGATGGGGTGTGGAAACGTGAAGGGGCAATTCCCTTCCTGCTTGCCTTAAGACACAAACAGCAGCTGGTATTTTTTCCAACATCGTGCCATCATTCTGATTGCAAAGAGGCTTTTGGGTCAGTCGTCAGTCAGTAAATCACTAGACTTCTCGGAAACGGGAGAGGCTGAGGATAATTTGGGGCAGCTCGTGTGACCCCTGAGTCTCTTAACAAGGGCGTCTTAATATCCCTGCCTGTTATCTCCTGCCCTCATTTGAGAGCTAATGAAGCATCTTCCCACGCGGTGTGAGCTCCAACTACGAAGACCCATTTCTCTAGACCCCACAGGCAGGGCAAATATTTATCTAAACTGAAAAATTAACATAGTCCTTCATTGCCATGGGAGAGCCTGGCAGCTCTTCTCCAGTATGGGCACCATGCTCCCGTTTCAGAGATGCGGAAGCTGAGGTGCAGGAGTACCCAGAGGCAGCACCCAGCTGTGGCTTCCCCATTGACTCCCTGAACATCAGCTTCATCAGAAGAGCCCCAAGCTTTTGTGCTCAAAAAAGACAGCTGGAGTTGCTTCCTTCTCTAACATCATCTTTTGAACCAATCGCTTCCAGTAGCCCCAGTCAGCCACTGCCCATCAGCAACAAAGTGTCATCTCTCTGGACAAAACAATTTTGTGATTTCACAGCTCTTTCACAGTCACTTCAACTTGAAAAAAAAACCCAACAACTATCAGTGGGAATGCATTGCAAAGCCCTTGTGCTACCTGGGCTGAAAAGGAAGCTTTTATCTGCCAAACTGGGGTGCAGGAGGCTAAAGCAGACAAATTAGATATGGGCATTTAAACCAGCAGCAATTCAAAGTCTGAGGACAAAGTGCCCTTGGTAGCCTCCCACGATGGTCAAGAGAAGACAATGCTCACTTGGCCTAAGATGCTGTAGGGACAGTTGGCTTAAAAGATCAATATCTGGTGGTAGCAAGGGTGCAGGTAGCACAGCAATGCCAAGAAGCTAAGCAAGAGAGAAATAATGCAGCAACCAAACTGCCCCTATAGGTGCAGCTTCCCCCAGTCTCAGTGGCCATAAGAGAGCCCATGTAGCTTCACATCTCCAGAAAGGCCTGCATTAGGTGGGAAAACACAGAGAGGATGGAAGAGTTGCAAGTCTGACCCTTTGCCATCTTCCCCATCCATCTTCTCTTCTCCACTCACTCGATTTGCTCAAGACAAGCCAGATTTTCAGTGTTCCTTTAATTTTAATTCCTTCTGATCTCCACAGTGCCAACAGCAGCAATTGCGAAGGTGTCCAGGGTGGTGTTGAAGCTTTTATTACAAAGCCCATTTCCACTCCTGGAAAAATTCTCCTCTCTGGCTGAAGTTGTCTGTGCTCAGTCTCAGGGTGGAGACTAATTTATTTTTCTTCTTTTAAGATTCTGTAAGAATCCTTTGCCATTTCAAGAATTATTCTTGCTTAATTAAGAAAAAGAAGAAAAAAAAAATTGCCAGCTGCAGCCAGGTATGAGCAAAAGCAGTCTCCAAGGATTTTCCAGTTGGTCTGCCTTCAAAGTGAATCAGGACCATCAATCTGAGAAGCGGGTGGAACATCTGCCTGTGGGTCCCCACCACCCTGTCCCCAAACCACCACTTCCCTGCGGCACAGCCTGGGGCAGCTTCCAGGCTGCTTCCAGTTTTGCTGTCTGTGGTCTAAGGCACCACATGGCAGACAACAAGCACCAGCACATGAGGCTCTGCTTCTCCCAGATGAGACCAAGAAATCAGGACAAAATGTGACACAATGTACAAAAGCCCCAAATCCCACATCTGGACTGTCTTGGTGCCCCTCTTAGGCAACCAAGGAACCAGCACCACAGCCCAACACTGTGGCCAAGCCTCTCAGCAACACTTCCGGATGAATTCAAACATGACCAACCATTCCAACCTGTGGCTAAATCACGCCCGGGGAGTTGGGCTGCATTATGAGTGACTGGGGGGAGCCCAGGTCTCCCCTTGGGCTCCTGTTTCTTCTCATGAGCTGTGTAAAAGCCCCAGGGTGCTTCAACACCTTCCTGACCTGAACCACGCTGCCAGGTTGCTCCCATGAGCCACAACCCCTGACATGAACCATGAAAAGTCTGATGCATAAAGATGAGATGTTTAAATTAAGGGATATTAATAACTTGGCAGATCTCAGAAGAACTCTCTATCTGGATCTCTCAAGATACTTAGCAGAAGATGCAGTGGGTTTTTTTTTTGCGGTAGGTGTTAGAGAGAGTTGGGTAAAGTGCTATAACCTTGTGAGCTGCAGCTCAAGCAAGGAGAGGGGGGGAGAGCGAAGAGGAAAAACAAGGTGCCATGAGCCCCAGCCTGTTTCCCAGCCGTGCTACCAGGAGAAAAGGTGTTCAACAGGCAGCTCTGTCACATCCAAGATGATGGAGGCAGCCTGCCAGCTCACAGGCTTACCACTCATCTCAGCATATTTATGTTAGTTTGTTTTTTTTCCCCCCCTTAAAGGTCCAGCTCTTAGCTTACAGAAACAATAACAACCACATATTTTCCCTCAGTCGCAGCGAAGAAATGCAAACCACCAGTTTCCAACTTGAAGAGAACAGGCCTAATAACAGCCCCCAAACTGGTGGGCAAACAACCAATCTCGTGATTTTGGAAGGCAGGGGGAGGCATGCAATGGGCAGCCCTAAGAGCTGTGGACACCCTAGGGGGGTTTGATGTCCCCCATGGCAGAACAACCCCAAAGCCCTGGAAGCCCAGTGGGACCCCAAGTCGCAGGGATGGAGCAGGGGAGGCTGTGGAAGGAGCAGGCAGCAGCAGGATCTTGTCCAAACCCTCCCTTCTCCCTCCACAAAGACGCTTGGCTCCCTTTAGCACACAGGGTCCTCAACTGTCTTCTCAAGTTTGCGTAACCCTGGTCTCTTCACAGGCAACATTTATCTTCCTGCCCATCTTTCTCCCCCCGAACCCTGTTGTTCCAGGCTTGCAGCCCATCTCCCCAGCACCCGTCTGGGATAGCCAGGCTAAACCCAGCGGTTTCCCAGCAATCTGCCCCAGGGCTGGAAGTGCTATTTTAGGGGATTTAACCAGTTTGCATTTGCAGCATGACAAGCAGAAACCACGGGAAGCAGTAAACACACTGCAATTCAAACCTCTCCCAGACCCGTATGTCCTGAAGGAAAAAAAACAACCTGGCTGATTGGCAAAATGCGCGGCAGCAGGATGAGCTAGGCTGAAAATTGTAATTATTTCAAAAGTTGAGGCTTAGACGGCGTCCCCTGAGACAGGCAATACCGACTGGCTTGTGAAAGCCATCACTGCCAGCCTCATCTGTGTATATGCCGGCTAAGCCAGAGCACGGCTGCCAACCGCAAGTGTGCAAGGCTGGGTCATTTGGTTAAGCTGAATCTGGCTGGTAGAAAACACACGACGGGAGGAGATTAAAATACGAAGCACAAAATATAATCTTGTTAGCTGCAGACAGTTTTACTTTACAAATCTTGATTGTGGGCTCAAGCCGGCACCCTTATAAGTACAAGGCAGTGATGTGAGACATCTAAGCGCTCCCACAGTAGGTGAAATAATTGCTGAATAAAAATAAGTCAGATAAGTTACAAGATAAGCGACCTAAAACAGAAAGGATGACACGGCATCTGGTGCGAATAATTATTTTGGCATTATTCTGTCCAGCACTAATCCTCAGCGGCTTGAAAAGATTCAATCAGTATTTAGCACCGCCGAGGAATCATGACTACAAAACAAAGAGTAACTGGATTAAAATCTTTCTACGGTCACAGGTCACGTCTGTGTCACATCTGCTTAAAATGTTCCTTTAAGGAACAAGGGAAAAAAAAAAAGGAAATTTGACTCGAAAAGATTGTACTGAAAAACACAACCCCCAGGCTGCAGTTCTAGTTCCATTTACAGTTAGGCATTCTGACATGAAAAAAGAAGGACGTGGAAAGATTATTACTTTAAAACTCTCTATCCTCGGGAAGGCAAAACCACCACAATAAACGTCTGAACAGTACTGTCCTCATCCACAACACCAGCCTGCACGCAGTCTGCTCCCAAAATGCCCAGAGAAACCAGACTTCCAGAAGCTGCATCTACCACAGCAATGAAATTAACATTGAGAGACGAGGATTTTTTAATACTTAGTCCTATTCAGAGCCAGCTGAGCCTTCCTGATTATTTTTAGAATGAAAAATCCATTACGGTGGCATCAGTGTTTCTCTCTGACTTCCTGCAGCTGCAGAAACGCAATTTAACAATTAACCTTTCCTATCCATAAACAACACAAACAGCAAAGGCTGGGAGAAAAGCGCAGCCCCCCCGCAGATCACCCCCGACAGCCCATTGAGCAAAGTTCACAGGCAGCTTCGTGCATCCACGGAATGCTGCTTATTCCTCCTCCTCTTCTCTTCTACTTTCTATCCCTCCTCAAAACCCACCACAACTTTGAAGTGGCTGGCAAAAGGCAGCTTCTTACCTGCTCCCGCCGACAGCAGCAGCACAGGAGGAAAAAATCCAGCGGATTGTTCCAAGGTCCTAGTCGTGCCCGTTGCCTTTCGGCTGGTGGGCTGCTCCCAGGACCAGCCCGAGCACCGCAGTGCCATAAAGCATCCTGGGCTCTCCCAGTGCAGCCCACCGCCCCGGCACACGCAGCCAGGGAGCTACCACCAGATGGGCTTTTTCAGAGCCTTTTGGAGCCTTTCAGAGAGGCCAGGCACCAACCGTGGTGTGTCCCAGAAGGAAACCTGCCGTGGGAAACCATGCCATTCTCTGCCCCACGAATTAAAGCTTTCGTTTAAAACACCTCCCTCTGAAATCCAGCTCTGGAGGGTGTCCCCTTCTCCGCTCCCAATCCAACTGAATCCACCAGCTCTTTCCCTTTACACCTGCCTATCACTAAATGACCCTGGGAGGTGGCAGGAGGATGTCCAATTTGCTCTCCCAGCGGCGAGGCATTAACGAGGAGCGATGCAGCCCACGGAGGATAATTGTGGGCGCGGGAGCGGCGCGGGGCCGTGCTGTTGCATTGCTCTCCTCTCCTGCATGCTAATGAGCAATGATGTCAGCAAGCCAAAGTCACCGCATCCGGACCGGCCACCCTCCCATGGATTTACATGGAAGTCAGCTCTTACAAATCAATAAATCCTTAGGGAATGGGAGAGGGGGGGGAGTGGGAGGGGGAGTACTGGAGAAGCAAAAAAAAAAAAAAATTCCTACTCGCTGGTTCACTGGCTCACATGTGCGAGTTTCAAAGAGTTGGCTTGGCACCAGCAGCCCAAACGGAATGGTGTGAAGACACTAATTACCCTTCCCTGACTACCATCTTATTTGATGCTGACCGAATCTCAACTTGCTGTTGATCTTAAGGCACGGCTTGGTAGGTACGCGGGCTATTAAAGCAATGATCTTGCTGGCTCTGAGCAACGTATCATTTTTCTCCTGGCTTTGGATGCCCTCTTAATTATTTTCTGCAGTCATTTGCTATGATTCCCCACTGGTTTTCAGACACAGCATGTTTGTGTACCAGCAGGGCTAAACATTGTGGGAAATACAAGTTATTAGTGTGGCATTTCGGTTACCGCATATTTTAATACATTTTCTTTCATGCGGCCCCACGAGATGCACAATTTGCACCTTTTTTGTGTGTCTCAGGTGAGGACTGTGACCCCAGGAACATGCCACCCCAAGGGGGATGCCAAAACCTCCTTCCCTCATCTCTCCCTCCCCTTGGAAAAGAAAAGAAAACATGGAGAAGGAACTATGCTGCCAAATCTGCTGCTCCTAAAGCCCGTTGCTTGGGAATTACGTGGTCATAAATGAATCTCTGCTTCAAGTCAACCGGAGGAGAGCATTTGGCATTTGCAAAAAGTGAGTGAAATTCAAAAACCTAGTTTCTGCGGGCTCAGAAGAATACAGAAAGCAAATAAAACTTGCCCAACGCGTACTGCTTTTCTAGCTCACTTGTGACTTTTGGGGCCTGGCTCTGTATTTCAGAGCCCTTGATTTTGGCAATATTAGCTATGTTTACAGAACACAGAAGGATGCAGAACCTACAGCTGCGAGTCTTTCCACAGTCTTAAATGCCTTAAATTATTATTATTAAAGCTCATAAATTAGGTTTCATTATATGGAATTACACTCAAAATCTCAAGGGCGAGATCTTCAGCTGGGACAAACCAGCCCAGCTCCCCCTTGGAGCCACCCCAACTTACCCCAGCCAAGTGGGATGGACCGAGGCCGTGCAGAGACCTCATATGGCTCTGACAACTTCAAACAAAAGAAAATAATCAGGGCCATTGATGAAATATTTGAGCATCTACGGTTCCTTTTATTTCCCCCCCCGCCTTCTTTTTTAAAAATTATATCTGCAGCCATGAGGACAAGAGTTGAGCACTGACCCTGTTGACTGCATCCAGCTGGGTCAGATCTTCCTTCCATGGAGGAAGGAGCGGCATCACCTCCACTTCTGCTGGAGACAGCTGCAGTGCTGAGTCCTTCCAGCTCCTCCAGCTGCATGGAGCAACAGAACTTATAGGAAAAATTTCCTCTGACCCTTCAGCTTTCTAAACTGGCACATTTTGTCCCTTCCAACTCGTAACAGTGCTGTGGGCAGGCTGTCAGCTTGCCTCTCTGTGGTTTATGTGCCACAGCCCCAAGATGATGTATTTTTCCTCTTAAATTCAGAACATGTTAATTACAACACAAAGGCAATGAGACAAAACTGAGTTGGGCAAAAGCAAATAAAGAGGACTGCATATAAAATAATAATGTTGAGTAGAAATGCTGTAGAGCAGAAATTACCCGTGTTTACTGTAACAACCTTCCCTGGAAACGTATTGCTAAGAGTACACAGCATTGACGAGGTGCTACAACCAGCACAAAGAATACGTACCTCTCCGTTCACCACATCCTGCAGGCACTCATTTTCACCCAACACGTGAGTAAAATTACTCTCTTTATCTACATTAACTTTCAAGGAGCAAAGCACCTATTAATGCTCCACACACCACTTGCTCCACATGCAGCAGAACCACCAGTTGGCCCTCTGCTCAGGGGAAAGGTCGGCAGGGCATGAGGCCGAGTGTCCAACCCCACTTCTTGTGCAACATTCTCTGTGTAACTACAGCAGCTTTGACCACCCAGCACCAGCCTGGCATGATCCCACCACAGGGCTGATGGTGGTGTCATCTCCACACAGCCAAGCATCCTACAGCAAAGGTGAGTTCTGCTTGGCTGTCTTGGCCAACTGGATCATCCCCATGAGAGGAATCACACCAGAAATTGCAAACTTTTAAGTGTAAGTTGATCCACAAAGACAAAATGGAGGCACAAGTCATGAGCTGGTGTAAAAGATCAGTAAGACCAACTCATAACATCTCAGCTGCATGGCTAAATAAGAGCAGAAGAGCTTTATGTCTCCAAACAGCATGTATAATCGTCATCGCTGCTGGCAGACTTCTTGTTCCAGTACTTGCAAACCTAAACATCCACAAAATCCAATGAACAAGCTCTTCTGAGACAGGAAATCAGATTAGAAGCTGCCACATTTGGACACACAACTGTCTTAGGAAAGTGGAAATGAGCCTTCCTGCTTTGAAAGCTGCCGGCTCATTGGCAATTGCTCCATATTTCTGTTACTGACTGCAAGGCTTGTGGAAAGGTCATGCGTTGGAATAACTCCAGAAGGCACATGAGATTTCTTGATGAGTTCTGCACGTTATGCAGGTGAAATGGGTGTTTCATTAAGCAGTAAGGAGAATACTGAGCCGGTGGAGCACATTATCAAAGGTCATGTGAAGGACTTGCACCATTACAAGGATGGATGCTGACAACTGGCAGCAATGAAGCAAACGACCAGAAGTAAAACCATAGTTACTGAAATGAAGAAAGATCAGGAGCAGGAAGCAGAGGTGTGAGACAGACAACTCTGCTTGCAAATGCAGGCACATCTTTCTGCTCTTTGCTGCTAGTTTTAAAGACAAAGACCCAAACCAAGTCAACTTCAAACTTTCTGACATTTGCACAAACTCATCCCTGTGGCTAATTTAACAAGTCACTGTAAGAGTCCATGTTTCATAAAAGCTGTATTTTATCACCTTGGTGTATCGATCGGCCAGCAATCAATAGGGCTCCATGTGACACTGTTGACTCTCCCGATGACAATGAGACACATGGCACGGCCACACACAGCAACAGCAGACTTGGGTCCTCAAGGTCACAGGGCTACCAACCTGATGAATGTCTGATCAAGTTGCCTTTCTGAATTATTTAGTGAGCATCTTCTGCTGCAGCTTGCCAGAGCAGCGTACAGCACTGCCATCTTGGGATGTCACCGAGGCTCCAGCCTCCACTGCCCACAGGGACAAAGGCCACCGCCACACACACCATGAGCCCGTCTGGGATCAGTGGGATGGCAGGTCCTCCTCATCCCCGAGCCAGTCCTGGCTCACAGCAACAAGCACAATAACAGATTACTTTTCCCATGGCTCTTTCTACCCACAGAAATGCAGAATTAGACACTAGCAGTGGTTTTTCTTCCCCTCCATTCCCACACTCCCCCCTGTAATTTGCAGGGAAATCTCTGCTCACTGAGCCAGTGCTCCTGCCCCCGTGTCAGGACAGTCTCCAGGCTGGGGGACAGCCGGAGCTGTGCTCCCATGGCCACAGCGCAGAGAAAAGCAGCAGAACGAGAGGCTGGAGCAAACGCTGCAGGGGAAAGGCAAGGAGATTGCAAAAAGCAGTGAGGAGGGAAAGGAGAAGACTCTACTGGGGTCCAGCCCCATTTCTCCTGGCCAAATGCCTGACTCTTCAGGAGGCACACAGAGATGTGCCCAAGGTATGGAGAAAGCTCCTCGGAGAACCAGAGTCACAAAACACAGGTTAGGGCTTCAAATTAGGTCGAATTACCTTTTTTTCTTATTTTTAAATTTTTTTCTTACTCTTTTTAAGAAAGGCAGCAGACTCTCCCCATACCTCTCAATGCCAGAAACAGAGGTGTCTTATCTCAAAGAAAAATGGGATGGAGGGAGGGGCAGAGAGACTGACATCAGATGTAGATCATTAATCCTGAAAATTTGGCCTCCTCTGCTTTTCCTCAGGGCTGTCATTTGTACCTTCACACGGCTGCTGCCCAAGACCACGTGAGACCAACCCTCTCTTCCTGCTGTCACCGCTGCTGCATTCCACCCGTTTTCAGCAGAGCCGTGGGTAAGGACCTGTGCTGTCAGTCTGCAAGGAGGAATTTAGGTTTTATAACACCACTGAGCCCAGCAGCGGCTGACACAGAAGGGGAGGTACAGCCCATACGTGCTGCAGCTGATTTCAGAGACAATTTTCTGTATTTTCTACCAATTCACCCAGCGAGACAGGCCTGACCATCCTTTGGTGCACAGGCAGAGCCATCAGCTGTGAGCAGAACCTGTGCCATCCCTGGCAGCACCAAACCATGCCAAGGCAGTGGTGACACCATGGGACACACTGCGCTGGTGCTTCCCAGCATCACTGCCCTGCATCCCGTCCTCTCCATGACAAGGCACCCCAAAAGGACCCTCATGTACTGACTGTCCCCACCGCCAGCTCCCAGCCCTGGCGTGACACATGGAGCGCTCTGCAGACGGTGTTTCAATCAATCACTGTATCTCTTTCTCCCTCCTTTTTTTTTTTTTTAATCACCTTAATGCAAGAAGCTTTACAGAGCTTAACAACAATAAGGCTTTTCATAGCCTCCGGCTTTAACTCAGCTATGATTTTTACTTTTCTATGTTGAAATCAAATTTGTTACCAAATGTGAACAACAATCTGGATGCTCACGTGGTTCTCCCCCCTTTACTGGCTTGACAGTATTCTCTTCTGAAGACTTTTTAATAATGTCCTTTAATGATGTCTACAAAAGCCTCATTAAAGAACTGTATCGTAATTTAAGTTAAATAAACTCAACGCAGTTATTTTTTTAATGACATATTTTTCTTGGGGCCCTTCCATGAACAATAAAGCGTTCACTGAAAATATGTTACGAAGGAAACGCATAAATCTTCAGCTTATCTGGTGGTATGTTTTCCAAAGATCTAAACCTTTGATCAGCACCAAATTAATTTTCCATTTACACAAAATAGAAGATGTATTTCCAGGATAACCAACTAACCCTGCAAGTCTGCATTAACATGTGCCTTGGCAGCAGCTCAGGATTCCCTTGCTGCCACCCTTCTCGCTGCCTGAGGCTGTCAGGGTCGTTGTCACGTTAGATGATTTTTATTTTATTTTTTGGCTTCAAACCTGTCCAACAGGCTGCTTTGGGTTGGTGATTATACCCTGAGGATTTCTTGCCTTTGCTCACTGACCTTCCCTCACGCATCACCCAGATCCCCCCCTCCTCAAAAGCTGTGCATCCCCCGGGACCAGGGCACAGTGCTTGACCCTCTCCATGCTCAGAGGCCAGTGTTGAGCCAGCCCAGAGTCCTGGCCAAGCAATGCAAATCTCATTTTTACCTCCCTAAACCAGACCGTGCACATCATCTCTGGCTGCTGGTGGGATTTCAGTCCTCCATTCACCCCGTCCAGGCACCACACCAGCACCTGCTCCAAGACAGACACCAGAGGCAGGTCCTCCATCCACACAAACCTCTGTCCAAACTCCTCAGAAACCATCGCTAGTTTAAGATGACCCTGTTTTTGTTGCCAGGAGAGCAAGAGACAGAGAGACACAGCTGCCTGCTTTTCACCAGCAAAGAAAAAAGGCTTATTTGGTGCTTGCTCCTGAATTGTGTGTTAAATGCACAGGGAGGTGGTAAACCCAGTGCATTTTTCGATCCAACTGATGCTCCTGTAACACATCTGGGAGGAAAACATGCACATTGGGTCACGAACAGAAATGGATTTTCATGACGCCTTCAAGTCTTAAATTTCCCAGTGTATTTCCCAATGCTGGGAGATTGACCATGGTCAGGAACGCAGCTGGCTCCTCACCTGCCACTGCTCAGTGGGAAGAAAAGTGCCAAAATAGGCTTTTATTTCATACCTGGGAGCATGAAGGACGATAGGTGTGAGCAGATGGACTAGCACGTGTTGTTTTGGTCCACCCAAACCCCATCCACTATAAGATCTCTACAGTCCATCTATTTTAAATAAATGTAATTTAAAAAAAACAATGCAATTATGAAAAGTGGCATCTCGATGTAAGCTTGGGGTGGTCTCCTGGACCCTTGCCTTGTCTGGAGAGCACAGAGCGAACTAACAATTCTTAGGCTATGGCAAGATTTGCAGCCTGGCTGTCCCGCTGCCTGAAGCTGGATGGAGCTCCAGTGTCCCCAAGAGAGCCTGGCACTGCACATGAATGACAAGAGATGTTTGTTATTCTTCCCTTTGTTTTAATTAGTAATAACAATTTGTTATCATGGCTTGACATTTGTTCATACTTAGGAATAAATTGCTTCCTCGAATGATATGCCGAGATTACAACGGGCTTTCTGTGTTTGTGTTGGTTTTAGTATCTCATAACAAACCATGAAATTCATTACTCTTGCCACAAGCACCCATGAGATGTGCCAACCAGGGTGTGATTTATACACTCAGCTCGTGGAAATTGAAAGGTTTTAATGCTGCCTGCAAGAAGTCAAGGGTTTGAAACTTTATACAGCTGAATTATATACAAAAATTATCTCGGGCTCAAGCTACTGCATTGTTTTATCCACCTAAGGAGCCTGAGCAGTACAGTCACGGTAAAAATAATTCACTAAATATTAATTAATTTAAGCATATAATTTGAACAGCCTTTTTAGTGATAAGCCTTCTGGCCTGCAAGTTACTTAATTCTCATCTTTTTTTTTTAACTGCTTGGAAGCTATATAAAGGAAGATATTTACAGCAAAACTTCTCTGTTACAATATAATTTGGCAAAACATTCCCACTGAAAAAAAATCTCTGGAAAACAGCCTGCGCCTCACCACCCTTAATGGGAAAGGGCTGTCAATCATTCCCCCGTCCCATTTCTCCATGCTGCGTCAAGCCTTGTACATCAAACCCAATATACAAATCGCTGGCCCCATCAAGACCATTAGAGCCGCTCAGCCCGTCAGGGAAAGGTCAGCGCGTCGCCGGCTGACGGCTGCCTGCTCCCAGCACGGCATCAATCACAGCCCTCATCAAAGGCGGCCGCGGCGCTAAGAGTGCGCAGCTGGAAACCCGCATCCCTTCCTCGGATGACCTGTCATCTTCTAAACCCGCTTCCCTTCTTGTAAACCACGGTTGTGCTTTTATCTTATCGCGATCTACAGGGAAGTGCAACTCAACCGGCTGCCCTAAGAACAAGGGGATCAGGACCCACGGGGAGGGATTAAGACTGTATCAGGAGAGGGTCAGACAGAAGCATGGCACTCTGACTCCAGCACTGGCTCCCTCCGCCGTGGGGTCCCAGCCTGTCCCTGCTCTCCAGGTCCCATGCAAGCTGTGTCCCCGGAGCATCCCTTCTTGCTGCAGGAGCCCTGGTAACAGTCTCCAGTGAAGGGTCAAAGCTACCTGCAAGGACATGCTGGTGGGTGCCATCGTAGCCACACCGGGGCATGGCTCACAGATGTCCCCAGCCCGGGGGCCACACAGGTGCCCTGCACCCATGAAGACACCAGAATCTCCATGCTGGGCTGATGCTGCCCACTGCCATGCTGAGATGTGCTGCTCAGGTGTGTTGCTACCCAGCTTGTATGAGCCCACCAGGGCATTCTGCCCACAGCTCAAGCACCAGGAGGGGTGGAGAAACTCAATCAACTCCTTATTAGTGGGAGAACACCAGCATTATCAACTGCTATTGCTTCCATCAGCCATTGCTTATTAAACATGCTGAAAAAACACAGGCCATTTCTTCCTCTTTTTTTTTTCCCTACCATGCTGTGCTGCATGCAGCATTATCTTCAAAGGGCGAAGCAAACATGTTTGCTAAACACGAGCAGACTAAATACATCAGCCTTTTAGAAGCAATTATTGTCGCTAGAGATTTAGTGAGCTCCATTGTTTCGTGGTTCAGAAAGCATTTTGCTGGCTCTTCGGAGTGGGCTGTTCTTCAAAGTGAGCGCCCGGTGACAACGAGCACCCCCTCCCCAGTGAAATAAAAACCAGGTGGGCATCCAAAGGAGCGGTGGTTTCTTTTTGCTGAGCATTTTAACTCACAGTGTCTCCTTGCAACAAAAGAACAGCAATTTGGGGGTCAGCTCAGCTGCTGCCAGTGGTGGTACCAAAGGCAGGGTCAGACAGGCTCCTGCAGCAGAGGGTAAGGACATTTATGGAAAACCGTGGATGGTCTTTGGGTTAGAGCTGGGAACCTTCCTGTGGTGTGCCTGGACTGGAAGAGATTGCTCAAACCAGTATTTAGACTGGTTGTACCAGTACAGGGCAGAAGACAAAACGTGGAGGAAAAAGGCAATGAACCAAGTGCTGGACATTGTCCTCTTGCCTCCATCCCAAACAGGCTGGGGTGTTCCAGAGTAGGGTGGGCTCACCTGGCTGAGATCCTTAGAAATGTGGGCTTGCAGAGCTGGTGCAACATCTAAGCTTTCTGGGCAAACAGCTCAATCCCCAAAATTCCTTCCCTGTACAAACCCCAATCACTCCCTTTGCTTCAGTGCAGGGAAGTGGAGCGGGAGGGCAGTTGAGCTCTCTGCGGTACTAAGCCCTTCAAACAAGTATCTCAAAAAGATGAGCAACCATGGATGGCCAAACAGACAGATGGGGGAAGGAGAAGGGATGCTCACAAGACCAATGAGACTATTATAATTAGTGTATAATAGTATAATAAGCAGCAATCACAGCTCAACAGCTGCCTTCCCCTCCCTGAGCGTCTGCTATACGCACCAGCTCAAACCCATGGCCAAGAAGGACTTTGACACTTGCTGTGCTCTGAACATCTCTCCCTTTGAAAAAAGTTTTGACTTTGGTAAACTTTTCATCGCACATAAGACACAGAGGAGAACACTTTCTTGCTTTTCCAGCCTCTGCACCTCGCCTGAGCAAGCAGCACCCTGCACTTACAGAAAGGTCATGAAACTGGGTTTAGTTTTTGAGTCAACTATAACTGCAATTTTGCATGTGGCTTAGAACAAAACCTGCCCGTACACAACTTTCTAAAATCCCTGAAGCCTCAGAAATGAGCCATTCTACAGAAAATGGCAAAAATCCCTCTTACTGTGGGCATGTATCCACCCTCCTGATGGGCATGTGTCCAACATCCTTCTCTGAAGCATCTCTGAGACAAATTCCTTTGAAACACACTTGCCCCCGTCCATGCCAGGGTCACAGAAAGCTGGCGGTCAGCACACAGCACAGCAAAATTGCTCTACAGCTCACCAAAATCCAGAGCAGCCCTGATTTAAAGGAAGGGTCTTCTTGATAGGAGAATATTTCAAAGGACTGGATGTAAGTGGAGTGCAGTGATTTTTTAATACCAAAGTTTAATTGGTTTGGAAACATATTTAAAATGGTGGAGAAGTAAAGGGGCAGATGCTAGCCGAAAATCAGTTGCTCCACCACCCTCACCCTGACCACTGGTTTTAAGGGTTGGATCATCATCTCCAGTCAGTGCAGGGGTTGCAAAGTCATTTACGGGACAGGGTCTGGGCCCTAAATTGCAAAATACGCTGTGGCTTTGACCCAGACTAATTACGAATTGTTTCTGGTGCTTGTGTTCCAGGAGGGATTGCTCTTCTCACTGCCTTTCTGCCAGCCCTTGGTCTAACAGAGGTGGTCAAAGGAAGAGGTCAGATGCTCAGGATAGTGGCATATTTTGGCTCTAGTCAAGGATTCATCTCCCACTGACCTTCAGTGGGTGTTAGACAACGAGAGTGTCGAATGTGAAGATGTTTGGAGGTGTGAGCTCTAGGTTCTTCATGCAAGAGACTGTTTCCTACAGTGCTTAAGAAAATGAGAGCATGGAAAAAATAAATAACAAGCTCGGAAAATAGAAAATGTTTACATCGGGTAAATTTAACCTCCCTGTGAAAGAAGCCCCAGCCAGGATGGGCAGGAGAGCTTGGGGTAACTGCAAACAGGCAAGGAACTGTTGGAACCAGGATGTCAACAAATATTGTGCTGAAAGGTTAAAAAACATGATGTATGGAGCCAGAACAAAGACGCCTTTAATTCTGCAGTGCAAACAAAGGAACACATCTGTACTTCGCTGATGAGCATCACGTCCAAGCAATAAGAGGCACAAGAGCTGTTTGCTGTGACTCTGATCCTCCCCAGGTCCCCAGCTGGACATGGTTCCCCATGAAGACCAGCCAAGGAGCTCCTGCACATCTCCCTTCCCCATCAGCACACCTTAACCACCAGTTACGCAGCCGAAAGATAAGCAGCAAGTTAATCAAAGCCGTTTACGTGGGGTGCTACAAGGCATCGCTTGATGCAAAGTGACAAAACATGACACACCAGAGGCTGAGGAGCAGTGAGGAGCCTGGCACCAGCCACGCGGCTCCCGTGATTGTCACCGGGAGCAGCACAGCTCCTTCCTCATGCACAGGGGGGAAAAAAAAAGGTACCAGAAAGCAAAGAGCATGGGTACGGTCGAAGCTGTCATTTGCCTCTCTGCTCTAAGGCACCAGTGGAAATTAATGGGGCTTTCAAGTACATAAACGGATTGCAGAGACATCTGCAGTGAGTCTATTAGCTAATTAGTAATGATTAGCATTTATTTTATCCAACAGGCATTCAGGCAAAGGAGGTGGTTCTCTAATGTCTGTATATGTCCCTCTTACATTTCCTAAAAAGTAGGACAAAGGTGTCTCCCAGTGATGGTAATACCAAGACAAACTTTCTCCCCCTCAGGGGAGGTGCCTGAGCTGGGCACGTCGCTTGCTGTGGCTAATGGCATGGGACAGGGTCAGCATCACGGACACAAACCTTCAGCTCCAAAGCCCAAATCTGGCAGACTTGTGCGACTAGTACAGCCTTTGGCAGGAGCCTAAGGGCTCATGCTACTGATCTAGAACAAGATATCCTACAATCTGACACAAGACCCTGCCTCATCTCAAAAGAATATTTAATCCATCAGGCTGTTAATGCTTAGGACCTTCCTCTTACTGCCACGGGAAGTCAACATTCTTTGCTGTGATCCTGTGTCTGAGGATGCAACAGCTGACAAATGAACATATTTCAATCATTGAAGTAGCTTCACTTAACAGATGCAGGAAACACATTAGATTTATTGTGATTGTGATGATTTAGAGTAATGTGATCCCTTCCACACTGTTAACAAAGCAAACATTAATACCGTTTTATCATCAGTTCTAATATTCCTGGCATCACTTGATACCCACAGATAACTCACTCCATATAACTAGGTACCTGCAGTGCACATTGGACAAGGCCCCTGGCCGCGGCCCATTTCCAGCACGCTGAGAGCTCAATCTCTGCTAATCCCAGCCCTTTAGAGCAACTCAGACTTGAGCAATCTAAAAAGAAGACACACGACTTCACTTTAGGCTGATCTCTCTAATTGCCTGCCCGCAAATCAGGGGTTCGGTGTCGAGTCACCAGCACTCACATAAGACACGGCAGCCAGAAAAAAAAGAAAAAAAAAATCAGACCTGAAATATTTACCACGAGCAATTTCAGAACTGTAAGTGAAACTACTGAAATCCTGCTTACTACTGCAACTCCAAATGCAACGCTCCGAGGAACACATCGGGTAACAAAGCAGGCGTTCATGCCTTTCCCCCGCTGTGGCTCTTTCCAGGTCTATGGCTGTGTAACACAGACTCCGATTCTCTTGACAGCCTTCCTGCACTGCCCAGTGCCAATACAGTGAAAATGTTAATGAATGCTGTCCCATAAATATTTAATATGCATTTTCCTGCGAGCCCTACTGCGATGAAATAGCTGCCTCATTACCCAGGCCCACCTTTCTTTCATTTTTATCTTTCCACAGAAAACTAAGAGTTGGGACTATACCCATGCGATCAAACTGCTGGAAACATCACTGCGTAAACCAACACCAACAGGGCAAACTCCAAACACAAACCTCCAAGGAACATAAAGAGAAATCTAACTCTGTCAGAGCAAATATTTAATCTCTGTCACCTCCTCCCAGGATCTGCAGAGAAAGAAAAGCAGAGAGGACAAGCCAGCAACATACTTTCTTTTTGAGTGCAGTTATTTGCCTAGTTTTATTGACTTTTTCCATTGAACTAGGAAGTCCTGGACCAAACATGGGCCCACTGCATGTGGGGCATCCAGACACGGGCATCCCTGGATACCAGCCTGGGGCTGGCTCTGCTCTGACACCCACCCCTGAGCAGCTCCCACACCAGCTTTGCTGCCTCCCCCTGTCTGAAACTTGCAGGGTGTCCACAATTTGTCTGAGGTTACACAAGGAATCCAGGACAGATATGGAAGGGAACATCACACAAAGGCGTCACCATCGCTGCTCTGGCATTGCAACATCTGTGATGCTCATCCATGGTGTCCAAAGCTCAGCTGATCACAAGCTCTACCACATCTGCATTTGCAACATCACAGCAACTGCTTAGGATTGTGATATAAACACACTGGAATATTGTTTTCTGAGCTATTGGAATTGATGTATTCGAGTCCTTCCCACCAACCCTCAGCTCAGAAGCTACTTTGCAAACCCAACCAAAAGCTGCAATTCTCCTGGGATCACCCAAGACCACAAGAGTAATGCTGAGTGCCCAGACTCAGCCAACACAGGCAGCAGGGCTGGCAGCACCAGCCACGGGGTTTGTACCTCCTGCCAAACGCGGCACGTGGCATTTCGGGCACTGCCATCCAAGCACATCCCAACCAGAACGAGTACCAGTGCTGGAGCCATGTTCACATCATTCCCCCGGGGGCTCTGCATCCCAGGGTGATGCTCTGGTGTTCACATGGGCCATGGGAAAAGTTTCTTCTGAGAGAGGAAATTCGTACAGTCCAAATTCACACCAAACTCTTAAAAATATAAAAGGCTTGAAGAAATAAAGCTTGCCTATGTCAGAACTTTTGGTAATTCCTCCCAAATACATAATTTTTTGGCACAGATGCTAAAATGTAACCGGAGGGCAAGCGTTTAGTTCTAGGACTCGGGAGAGTCCCAGCTTATGTCTCTCCAATTTATATATGGAAGCAGGCTCATTTCACAATACGTGTTTCAGAGAGCTCTAGATGAGGGAGGGTGTGAAGCTGAGGCTAACGAGGGGAATATCTTCAAGAGTAATAAACAGCACAAAAGCAGGAACAAATAGGCTTGCCTGAAGCTGGGGCTGCTGCTGCATCTATCACAAGGAGCCTCCAAAGTGAAAAATTGAGTCTCTCTCTACTCTGAGATAAGGGAGAGAAGGCAACGAACAGTGGTGGCACAGGCAATACTGGTGAAGAACTGGTGCCAGCTGGTGAGGCTGCTTTTGCAGTGGTGTGCAGAAACACCAGGTGGCCAACAAAGCGCCATGCACTATGTATCGGGGATTTAAAGGCCACTGGAGATTAAAAGATGCGTTTTTCCCTCCAGAACTGGCTCTGAGACACCATCCCATCCCCATCCCAGTTAATGCACACAAACAGAGCACTCAGATGCCACTTCAACATATTTTGTTTGTCGGTGTAACACTGATGCCAGGAACAAATGTACATTTACATCGTCTCGTTTAAAATTTGTTGCTGCCAGGAGAGCCAGCCCCGGGGAAGCACCAATGCCCATCTCTCAGTGTCACATCTGCAAACGCCAGCACACTTCCACAGCCAGCTTGAAACGGCTGGGTGGATTTATAGGTCACCACCTCCACAAATAAAGCAACGGGGCCGTTTTGCTCAGACTCTGGAAGCAGCTCACTTCCAGCCCCTCTTCCCCACCAAGGGACCCAGCGGTGGCAGGCAGGATGCTCCAGCACCACTGGTGTGGTCCCCTTTTCACCACTAACACTGCGACTGTCCCACAGACCCGTGATGTGGAAGCACCATGGAAGCCAGCTCACAGAAGCTCCCTTATTGACCTAAGATGACAGTTGCCTTTTGGAGAGGAAAAAAACCTTTTAAAAAGGGAAAAAACCTTCTAAAGGGGAAAAAAAATCCAGGAGGGATTTGTTCTTTCCCTTCCTCTGGGTGAACAAAGAGACTCATTTAAGGTGTAAGTAGATCAAGTAGCTAATTAAGGAAATAACCGATAATTTAATCAAGGTCATTAGAGGAATCAGCATGTTGCTGCCATTATTTAAATGGTAGCAGAGCAAAAATATGCCCATGGAACCGGAGCCTTCAAAAACCTCTGGGTGGCCCGATCTATGCGTGGGGAGGCTCCTGTGTCACCCCATTGCTGCTGTCACAGCCACTGGGGAAAACACTCGAATCTCCCAGTAATTTCCCGCAGACAGAACATTTACTCATCCCTTAACCACCACTGCAAAAATCCCGAGTGAGTTATTCACATGCAGAGGGAAATTCACCATAAGCAGCAGCACTTTGTTCTGTCCTAGGACACAGCCCTTACTCATTCCTGGCAGGGAAGGGAGCAACTCCTTCACAAAAATAAAGCCAAATACATTGGGCCATATGTGTTTTGCTTTTGGCACCTTGTGTTGACTTTGCTCCTCATCCAGTTGCTCCTGGGATGGACTCCTCACCGCTCTGGGGACGTGGCAACAGAGTGATGGGTTTCACCGACCCCTTCTGCATTTATTCCCACCAGCAGCCAGTTTCTACTACGATATGCAGAATAACAAATGCAAATTTTTCACCACCCAAGCTCACTTCACCCCCTCAGCTGAACAGCACCCTGTCCTCCAACTCTGCTGCCTGGTTATTTTAAGGCTTCTTCTAACACACACACCCCCCCTCCCAGCCCCACAGGAATGTTTGCACACCAGCACCACAGTCTCTCTCTCTCTAATTACTCCACCAGTTGCACAGATAAAACATCTGCTGGAAAAGAGAAGGAATCCCAAAGCACACAAATGATTTGCGCTGCCTAAACAAAGGCAAACAGAGGATGCTGTTAACCACCCCATCACCAGTAAACAGCCCTGGGACCTCTGCCCGGAGAGGGTGTTTGGGGTCTGTGGGCTCCTGTGCCTTCTCCAGCAGGAATGAACCCCTTTTTCCAACCAAATGTGTTGTTTGTCACTAACTCAACCTCCTATCTGCTTAATTCCTTAAGTCTCCAAAAGCAATTGAATTCAGCAAGTTTAATTAAGTACTTAGGAATCTTTGTTTCACTTAAAAGAAGCCTTTGTTTTGCCTCAATGGAATTAAACATTTCCTCCTGAATTCATGTGAACAACAAAACAACAACAAAAAAATCCAACAGCCAAAAGTTAAAAATAACCCTTTATCCTGTATTAAACACAGCTGCCGAAGGTTCAAAATTCGTGTTTTGTCATTCTGCACAAATCCTCGCAGCAGCTGAGAAGACACACAGCGTGTTGGGAAACCCGGAGCTGAAGACAAGCTCCAGCCTCCTGCAGGGTTCTTTTTTATTTAACTCTTTGGGGTTCTTTCAACAGAGTTAAAAAAAAAAAAAANNNNAAAAAAAAAGAAGTTGGAGTAGCTCAGGGGTTGGTGAGAGAAGTCTGCACCACGGAAAAGTTTTACCATGTCTGTTGGGTCAGGTATTAGCAGGGGATCCAGCATATCCCCGCTCCGGGGGTTGGTGGGGCTCTGCCTGCAGAGAGAACCAGTGCTCATGGAGGCAGGGGGTAAATCAGGGCTGAAAAAGAAAACCATTCCCCAGCGCAAACATCTGTATGGTGTTAAAGCGGCTGATATTTTCACACGCTAAAAAAATGAGGCACAATCACTTACCCAGGCTAAAGATGCACTCACTTCACACGCTGGCAAAACCCCATGGAAAGGGAAGGACGGGCAGAGGGAAGGCAGGCAAATGCCTTCGGTGGCGAGGACTGTGGTGCATCCTCCAGCAGCGGCTGCAGTCATTCCAGGAGGGAAAGCTCCCCGGCTGCTGCCCCAGCTGGCGGAGTGACGCCCACCGCAGTTTTAGCTTATTGGTGAAAATCATAAGCCCTAATCCAATCCTGTCCCTTTACCCAAATTTAGCTCTCCACGGAGCCAACATCCCTTCCAGTTTTGACTAGCGGTATGAAAGCAAAGTTACCTTGCCAATATATAAATCACGGAAAGAGAAGCAATAAAAAAACCCCACGCTCAATTTGCTTCACCTCCTCCTCCCAAAAGAGTTCCTTATCTACCCACTGCAAGGGGACCGCAGCCCTGGGAGTGCACTGAAGAAAGCTAGCAACACCCCGTGTCGTGTCACCCGATCAAAAGTCGGTTAGGTAAACATCTGGATGCCAATAAACCCAGTATTTATCAGAATGCCTAAGCGGTACCGCTGGCACATCTGGGTCCGGACTGCATCACGTAAGGAGGAGGTTTATAGAAACGGTTAGCACATGGTTCCTAAAGTTATACTGAATTTCACAAAGGTAACTACTGAATCATAAAGCACTGCTGGCAAACAGCCTGGCTGGCCAGCACATATGGTTTTCCTTTTTTATTTTTTTTTTTTTCCCTTTTTATTCCTGCAGCCTGGCGCAGACGTTAGCCGTGGAGACACAGCTCCCTTTGCTGCACACCAATCTGGTCGCTTCTGTCACTGGGGCTACAGTGGGGGCTACTGGCAGCAGGTGGGCAACCAGAGAGCCACACAGTGGGTAGCTGCCTTAGAAACCCTGCCTGCATCAGCAAGCAACAGCTGGCAGGAGAGAAAAAAGCCTCTTGTTACAGATGTGCAGCCCTAGAGCAGCTCCAGAGCATGGGGCTGGCCTTTGGGCCACCTCTGAAGGCTCATGGACAGAGCCACTTCAGAGCCAGGGGCCCGGTATGTGCTCCAGGTGTCCCAGCGGACAGGCGGCGGGATCCAGATGCTGATCCAAGCTGCTCCAGCTTTGGCAGAGGCTTGCCATTCAATGAGGGCTATTCATGGAGGAGGGAGAAGGCTCCCAGGAACGCAGAGGGGAAGCATTTCCAAGAGGTATCCCCATTGTAAGTCTAGTAAGTCTCTTTGTATTTTAGCCTCCTGCCTTTGCAAGCTTTAAATATAGAAATAATCAAAACATACATTAAAAGGAGAATTTATTTTGAACTTGGCAGCGTTGATCTAAGAACCATCCTGCTCAGGAGCAGGGCTCGAAGAGCCCGGGCAGGCTTGAGGAGGAGGAGGAGGAGGAGGAGGGAACAAAAGCAGCTTACAAACGAGGTTTGCCACGTGAGAGCCTAATTAGAGACCGAAGCCCACACAGCAAACAGACAGACTACAGAGGAAATTGGAGTCTAATTTACATGGAGAACGATTACTTGCTGCAACCAATTAGTGTCAAGCTGACTGACAGACTACCCAAAATACGTTCTCCTCATCCTCCCCTGCAAGTCTGAGCTTTCCTTGCCTCTTTACTCCTCCAGGGTTGTTCAGCAGGTGAGCAGTACCACCTCACCACTACACACTGGGTGCCAAATGGAGACCTTTCGAGCTTCCCCGTAACAAACACAGAGCTAGAGCCACCCACGTGCTAATGGTTGGACTCAAAGACCCCTTCCAGCCTAGGCAATTCTATGATTCTATGTACTTTCTTAAATGACACCCTGAAGGTCCCACGAAGAAATATTCCCATTGCTGTCCCTGCACTCAGTGGGGAATCTCACCACAGCCAGAGAGAGATGATGTGGGCAGAAAAACTCCTCCTTGGCTGGCACCGCACATGGGTTCCTGCAGTCCCACCAGTGCCTGTGCTAGGAAGGACATCTCCTTTATTCAGGGCATCCTCTCCAGCTACCCTAGAAGAGCATGACTCCATCACGCTTCCCAAAGTACAAACCAGTTGCTAATTCTGCAGGAAACCTACCCCTCCTCCATATCAGATTAGTCCAAAAAATGTTGAACAGACTCTAAAAACTCCTCAAGTGCACACATGGAAATAACCAAATGCCATTTATCTTCCTTTTATTGTTAAAGAAGAAATTACTCACTCTGTCATTGCTCTCCCCTTCCTAAGAACATGCTCCTTATTAACAGGACTATCTAATTGTTGCCCTTTACTCCAAACTGCACGTGCATTTTGAACACACAAATGACAACATCATTTCAATGCAACTTGCTGCGTTATTCTTCATAAACTTTTAAGGACAGCCTCTCTGAGCAGCCTTTCTGACTGCTCATCAGAGAGCTCTCACGTACATGTATTCAGGCATGCAGGAACCACATTTTGGATATTTAAGACCAAGCAATCAACCCCTCCTTTGAGAAACACCAATATAAAGCATATTTAAGGACTTCATGGGCCTTCTGTATGGATGAGATAAGCTATTCCTTTAATCTCTGCAGGGCACATGGATATATGGTGTTTTACAGGAAACACCCTAAAAAGAAAACTTGGAGGAAATGCTTTGGGAAGCATCTAGTAGGTGTTTGGTAATATCTGGAGACAGCAAGGACCTCAGGCGGTATAAAGCATCAGCAGAGAGCCTTTGATTTCAGTTCATTTCCAGTCAATGGTGCTAAACCAATTCGCACCATCAGGATAGGTAATGCAGGACCATCTCACCTGGGTGTCCTTTGGGTACAGCCACCACAAAGGCTGCACATCCTGGTGGCCCTGCTCTCCCTCTGCTCCCTCCTGGTTAAATTAAAAGCCGCCATTAATTACCAAGTGGATGCAATGCAAATGCACATGTGCTCAGAATTAGGCTGTTAATCTGGTGTTTATACTCCTGGAGTTTCTCTCCTCCACACACCCCCTTCTCCCCTGGGAACTGACTGGCTGCCACTTTATCTACAGCTCTAAGGACAACACACACTGCTTGGGTTTTAAATTCCCCTCTGGTGCTATGCCCTGAATCAGCCCTTCAGAGAGGGGGCCTCCACCGGCTGGAATTCCCATTAATTCCTCTTCTGATTAACAGGTCAGCTCACGCCACCCCGACGACAATGGGCTTCGGAAGTGCAACTCTATCAAAATTATCTATGCATAAAAGAGGATCATTATGGGAGCAAATGCCTCGCTGAGACTTTTTATCAGCTGCGCGCTTGCTGCTCGCTTTTGTGCTGCTAACAGCTTTATAGAGAGCGGGGAAGGCTCCAGGCAGAGGGACCTCTTCTCTGTGGTGGGTGAGATGGTGATTATAAAGCTGTGGAGGCAATCACTCCCGGAGAGGGGCAGGGGCAGGCGGGAGCATGGGGAAGTTAATAGAAACCTTCTTCTGAGTGCATCCCATTAGTGCTGGTGGCAATTATGTGTGCTGATTGAGTAGGTGGGCCTCCTGGAGTCCTCTCTGAAATTACTGGGTGGGGTGGAAAGGTGAGAAAAAGAAGGAAAAGGAAAAAAAAATCAAAATAACCCTCAACAACAGAGGCAGATACCACCCCAGCCACCCAGGAGCAGGGTACACAGGAGCAGCTTCCTCCCCACGGGCATCTCTGTGCTGGTGCTCACCAGGGTTGTAAAATACTTGTAAAAACTGTAATGGTCTCACGTCCTTTTAAGCCACCTTAAGCACTGCTAAATCACTTCTTTTATTTGTATTCTGGCTGGGATTTGCTCAGGTTTGAGCTTGCCATGTTTATGCCCATCCCCTGTGCATCGTGGCGTACAGGTCAAAGCCAGGATGGACCCATGAGCCATGGGTCATGCCACAGCCATCACTGCCATCATCCTTCCCCTCCTCTCTTCACTTTTTTTCACTGGCAAGAAAGGAAGAAACCATCTTAACACCATCCTTCTTTGAATGTGTGCTTTATGGGAGCTATTGTAATAATAAAAAACAGAAGGAAAGGTGAGAACTTTAGTCGCAAGCACCGTGCAACCTTGCAGTCCTGACCCTGAAACTCTTGACAAGGTGACATGTTATTAAGAAATATCCATATTAATCCCAACTGTAAAGCGCCATGTTCAGCCAATTAAACTGCCTGAGCGGTCCCGAAGACCTTTGTACTCTCTTTTTTTTTCATTTTTTAATGCTTTCATAGGGAAAGGAATAGCTTCTGCAGAGATGAACCGCCCAGCTCCTTCCAGCCTTGCCGTGTGTGTGTGTATAAAATGTTCTTGGCTGCTTTCAAACACTGCACATTAATCTGCGCAATGGAGCCTGTCTCCTTCAGCATTCAGATGATTTCTCTTCGAGGCGGGTAAGACAGAGCTGTTCCACTTGGCATCACATCTCCTCCCTACCCCCTTCCAAGCCTTTTCTTTCTTTCTTTCTTTCTTTCTTTCTTTCTTTCTTTCTTTCTTTCTTTCTTTCTCCCCCCCCGCCCCAGTATTGCCAGAATAACTCACAAGCCATCACCCCAGGCATGTGCAAACCTAGAGAAGAATATACTGCTGTAGAAGTTCACAGATATATGAGACAGCCAGGATGCTCAGAAACAGACCTGGAAGATTACGGTTTTAATGCATCAAATTATGAAAAATACCACCACTCCCTTCCTGCAGCTTAGGACACATCACTTACTTCTCCCTCGGCTATTTCTTTGCCTCTGCCTGAACCCAGAGTGACAGAAACTGTTTCCTGAATTAAGGGCTGTTGCAAATGAAACCCCAGAGAGGTCTATGGGCGGTGATTACTGGAACTTGTTCCCGAGCAAAGCGAGCCCCACTGTCCCACCTCAGCGAGCCCCACACACCAATATATCAGAGCATTCCCACAACACAAAGCGCTGTCGTGTACAAAGCCAGGCATTTTTATTAACATCCCACTCAGGGCTTGGATTTTCATACCTGCCTACCCCAAATTTATGCAAGTGAGGGTCCCCAGTTGCTCAGGCTGCTGCCGGACAGGCATCTCACTGTTTAAACGTTAAGATGTTCTGTAATTGCAGTGAACAGGCTTCCCCACAGCAGAAACTTCAGCTGCAGTGTTGGCCACTGGAAAGCGTATCCTTGGATGCACCTCATGCAAAGGAGAGATGCAAGGGAGAGATACTCGTTGCTGGTCCAAGTGGTCCCTTGCCATGAGTTATGGTGGACATTGCCCTTCTTCACCCCACTTTCATTACCTCAGGCGTTGGGCTCCACAGAAATGCCCAGAGCCTGAGGAATGGAGCAGGAGCAGAGCAGAGAGGGACCACAAACCTCCACTCCCAGTACCAGCAACCATCATAACCTCTCATCTCCACCATGGATGGGGCTTCTCAGGAGGGTGGATGGTTGGGAAGGATAAAAGCTATCTAAGGATGTATGAGCACCCAAAACCCTGCCACTTGCTGGAAACCCAGTGGTTCTGCAGCACATCTTGTGTTTTGGAAGCTGCAACAGGAATGCCATGCACTTTCCCTTATTTCATTTCCAAACATCCCCAAATTCCCAGCTCCTGACATTTCTACAACCATTAAACACACAGTTCTCAACACTGAAATCCCATAAAACAAAACTCCATATGGAGATGGTCCCCACAAACCAGCTGATACCTGCCAGCAGCTATAATCTTGGTGCCATCAAATCTGCACAATAAATGAGTCCATTTTACTGGGACAGGGTTTTTCTACAACTAAAATGGAAACAAAAATTGGCTTGCAAAGATGAACGATGCCTGTGATAGTTTTTTGCTGCACTTGATTAAATGCAGCACACAACAAACCTATTTTTTCCTCCTTGAACGACAAACTCGATAGTTTAAAATTAAGCCCAGCAGGGTAAGTAAGATCCTGTATAGATTTCAAAACATACCACGATTTTTTTGGAAAGCCTGCCTGCAATGTATACACACTTTGCAAAATCGCTCGAGTACCTCTGGCACCAAATATAAACACAGGGAAAGCTAAAAATCATGTACTGTTTTTATCTCGATGCAGCCTACGCCGCAGAGTACAGCTGTGGTCTGCCATTTCATGATAAACCAACTCTGTGCTTTTGATCATTTTAGTGTGTAACTGTGAATGTGAACGTACGATAGTATCATAAAAAGAAAACGGGAAGAAAAAGCCCAATCAAAGAAGTACACCAACCTGAACCACACACTCCCCAACCAAAGGGTATTTGTAGATACCAGAATTACCATTTCTTTTCAAGACAACCATCCTTTTCATGAAAATATAAGAAGCCCTAGAGAAATTCTGGTTGATCATTCTTAAATGAACAGGCCTTATGCCTTTTTTTTTTTTTCCCTTTCCAGGAAAATGACTGAAGCTTGGCTTTAGCATAATCCTGAAGATTATTTACATCTTCTGCAGTTTTTTTCCACTGCTGCTGAATAATAAGGGCTCCTTAGAAAACCACTGCTGGAGAAACATAAATTCCCCCCTCCCCTTTTTTTTTACTCCTTGCCTCTCTCCCTTACCTGTTTTTATACATTCTTCCTTGCACAGGAGGACGAGGAAGGACGCTAAAAGCAGTTAGGAGGCTAAAAATACGAAGCAGGCAGAAGACAAAGCCCTGGGGAGCAGCTGGGAAGGGTCACCATTCCCCCCACTGATGCACTGTCCTCATGGCAGTGGGGAAGTTCTCTTACCTCTACCTCGATCCCCAGCTTCCAGTGCCAGCTGATGAAATGAGAGCTTGGATTGCCTTTCAAACACTTTATTTTTGAGAGACAGGCCTCTTTTCAAGAGGAGGACTGCCTCTTCTCTTTGCAGGAAAGGTCTCCAAAACACTGCAGGTTCCTTGAGTGCTGGGATGCTTTGGGAAGGGAATCTCACAGGGATGCTTCAAAACAAGTACTTTGCTTTCTGCTTCAGCATCCTTATTGTTTCCAGTCACACAAACTCTCTTCCTCTTCTGCTTTTGCCCTATCCACTAGGAATGGCTGCACACAGGGAATGAAAACAATTAAATACTCTTAAACAGGCAGGGCTGCAATTGGCATGGTAATGAAGTCGTTATGCTCCTTAATGTGCTTTCTAAAAATAAAATTACATCCAGGTATACAGATCTCCTGGCTGCACAGTGCCCAGGGAATCATCTTAATGCAAATTCTCTAACAGCCTGGTTGCGTTTTGTTGTTTCAAATGAAACCTGGCCCCATCAGGGCAACAACAAGCGTTTGGCTGATGTTGCCCAGACGTTGCCCTCAGGTCACTCAGAGAGGTGGAAAATGCCCCATCCCTGGAACCATTCAAGACCAGACTGGACTGAACAAGGCTCTGAGCAACCTGATCTAGTTGAAGATGTCACTGCTCATTGCAAAGGGGTTGGACTCGATGGCTTTAAAGGTCCTTTCCAACCCAAACTATGCTATGATTCTACATGCAGGGTTCCAGTAGAGCCAAGGGCAGTTACCTCTCAACACATAGGGCACAGCCAGGCTAAGGGACTCCTGTTCCACAACCAGGTGCCATCAGAGGTCAGGACCAACATCTTGTCCCACGTGTCTGATGTGTTCCCTGTCACCACTGTGGGGGCTGCCATCGCTAAGGTCTAGCCTGGGAGGGATCCCATCTGGCAAGCAGCATTGGTTTGAATTACACAGCAGCCTGTGCTGCAGAAGACTCATTTGCAGTAATTAGAAGCATCATGTGGGCACACGGGAGGACTTCAAAGGACACCAGTAGCCTCAACAGCACAAGTCTCATTTTTAGTGGTCAAGAGGCAAAAAACTCCCCCATCCCCTTGAGTATCTTTTAATAAACCAAAATTATACTGAATTCTTTTCGGGGCGGGGGGAGGGACGACGACACATGACACCAGATAGATCACTGCAAAACTGCTCCAGGGAAATTTAAAGGTTTTTTTTTTTTTAATATCTTTTAACACATGCAATTCACATATGCACACACTTCCCCTGCCCAGACACCCAACACTTTGCTTCCGCTGGTCTCCCCAACTGAACACAAACAAGGGTTCATGTATATTGAAATCTGTAGGAAGCTTAACATCTACTTGGCTTTTGTGTAAACACTTACGTGAATTACACAAGTTTCAGCCAAGAGGCTCGGCACCCCGCTGTGCCCAGCCATATAATTCATTACAATTAAAAGCAGAGAGCGAGGCAATCAGGCTCGCCCAACCCTGTGCTGGTATGGATTTGCTCTTCCAAATGGTTTCCAATTTGTCTTCGCAGCAGCTCAGCCTCTCCGGGAGAAACCCCGTAGGTGTGTGCCCAGTGCTGCATGGGGATGCTGCTCCTGCATCCCATGCCATCCCATGCCTGTGGGCTTGGCTGGTTGAAAAACCAGCTTTGCCAAAGCCACGTCACCCAACTGCAGCATGGACCCCCCAGGACACAGAGGTATCCCAGTCATAGCTGCACCATGCCACCAAGCCAGGACATTTGCTGGTACCATCAGGATGAAGGGCAACGCTCACTGCAACTCTCCTTGCAGGCTGGTGAGCCCTCCCTGGGTGCAAGTTATATACACACACAGCACCACAGCCTGACGAAAGCACTTCAGTAATAATAATAATCAGAAAAGAACCCCCCCAAATAAGCACGGGCATCACTCCAGACTGCAAGGCAGAATCTATTCCCCAAGTCTCTGCCTTTCTTACTCAGTATTCATAATATGCTAAGCTATTAAACTATCCTATGGAAACTGCTGCGGCTTACAGTGCAGCAGACAAGTGGTGTTATCATTTGGTATTTCTTCTTTTGTTATTACAGTGAATCTTCCTACATCTCTGAAAATAATCCAATTATTCCTTACCACTGGTAAGGTCACTGCTGCTTTGAACAGAGATTTGGGTAATACTCTGATTACTCTTAAGCAAATATTGCTGGGACTTGGGCAGAAATTTCAGAGATAGAAAATCCATTTTACTGGAAACCACAGATGGAAAAATATTCATACTCTAGAGGATATAAACAACAAAAAGAAGGTATCATTTCTCCTCCTTATTAGAAAAATATTGGTTTATCTGAAATCAACTGCATAGATATATTCAGCTATTAAAACAATATATAATTTCTCATATCATATAACCTTCAAAATATGGCAATCATCGAGTCTTTATTAAATGTTCCCATGCAGGCTCCAAAAGGTATTGAACTACTTAAGTGCAATATATGGAAAACAGCAGAAGGTCTGTATCACTTGTGGGAATAAAAGAGCTCCCAGAGAAAAGCAGATATCAAAGATCAATCTGCAATAAGGAATGGGAAGTTAACATCCCTTACAGCAGCCTCAGAGATAATTTTTCTGCATTGAGCCAACGAGATAACAGCAAAATCACACGAAATACAGATGATGCCAAGAAAAAGTGTCTATTATATTTCTTTCGGTGCAATTAATCACAGGTTCCTTACTGTCAAACCATCTTTAGGTAATGGCAAAAAAAGGAAAAAAATACCCAACCCTTTTTTTTTTTTTTTTATCCCTTAAGAAGGAATTAATCATATTGTCACCAAAAGATGTTTTTTCTGACATCACTGTTCTTGTACTGGCCAACTGGTATTAAAAACAAAGCAATGCTAGGGCTTGTTGTCCTTCTGCTGAAGGACTGCAAGGATGCTAAGAATTAACCCCTGAGTGTCCTGCCAGGTGGGAACCTCTCAGTGTGTCTAGACTGGGGGAAGAATGGCAAATGCCAACAGCTCTGGGGCTGCCTGACCCATGGATGCCTTTTCCTCTTCCTCTCCTCCCTGCAGCGCATCACTTGCTGGAGAGTTTCCTCCCAATATCCCCATACACCATAGTCCCACGGCTGAGATCTGTACCAGGGTCCTTCCTGGCTGAACGTCCGCTTGTCCTTGGTGGGTTTAGCACAGTGACACCCCTATGTCCTTTCCACAGCTGCATTTTATTTTTTTTTTCTTCCCAACTCTCTCAGCCTCATAAGGTTTCCAGTGCTGTGGGAGGGATGTCAGAGCCGCCGGTGTCACGGTGCTGCACAAGTCAGGCCTGGCTGGGAGCTGTGACAGCTGGTGACATGCCACCAGGGACGGGCGAGCAGGCACAGCACTGTACCATCCCTCCCAGGAAAGCTGCTCCACCTGCTTCAGACACACTGAAATGCCGAGGGGATGGGGAAGAGTGGAAATCACACCTAGAAAACCTATTTAAAAGTGATACTCTACTATCAAGCAAGACGTGAATGTGCCTCAGCCCTCCTGATGGCTTTATTCACCCCAGCGAGCAGCATGTTGAGCTGGTGCAGCCCAGTGCAGGGCACACTGTGGGGCTGGGGGAGATGCCCAGCACCACCACAAAGCCTAGTCCTGCCTCTGCCCTGCCTGCTTCTGCCTCCTGCCTTCCAAAACCAAGAAGGGAACTAAGAAGTCTTGGAGAGGAGGGGATCACTGCCGGGACAGTCTTTGTCTAGAAGGATGCCCTTGGGACAAGGATGCCCAAGGGAAGATGATACCCAGGGGATAAGCAAGACCCCCTTCAGTGATCATTACCCACTGATGGCTAATGAGACATCACAGGGTGCCCGGACACCTCCCAGCACTGGCCTTGCACCTCTCTCCCTCCAGCCCAAGAAGCAGCGAGTGGCTGCAGGGAGCTTCAGGCGCATTTGTCAGCAGGAGGTGATGCTCTCATCCATACACTTAAGATGTTTTCTATTTTGAACCCCAGTCCCGGTGCTTTTCTCCTGTTTGCTTCTTAATGCTTTACTCATTAGTGCCCACAACCCACTCTGCGGCACAGACACCTGCATGCTTGTAATTGCTCCTGGATTGCCTTGATTAGACAGCTTTCAGGGACCTCTGACTCTTCTTTCAAGAGGTATCCAAGAGATGGGCCAATCTGGATTGCTGGCCTTTATTTCTTGTATATACACAACAACATGTGGCTTGGGCTCAGCTTAGACCTTCCCCAGGTAGCTACAGTCTCATGAAATCAGGGTGCAAAGGGTACAAAATAGTATCTAACAGCAACTGTGCTTCCTCTGGGCTGAAGACTCACACTCTATGTGATTATTCCTACAAACACATAAGTAAGCTTTCAACTAATCCTCTATTTTCTGAGTAATAACAGTATTTGCCTTTTTTTTTTTTTTTTTTTTTTTTCAGCAAGAGACTTGGGTTTTTTGGAGAAAAAGCAGCAGCCTGAAAAACTTAATAACTGAATATTTAACAAATAAACTGTACTTGTGCCTTAGGAAAAATATTGGCTATTTTAAGCACGTTAGACTGTTAGGCTAAATAGCAGGAAACGAGAAAGAAAAATACACACAGTTTTTGTGTTCCCTGTTAATGGCACTAAACCCCAGCACACAGGAAAGCCTGCGGGACAGGATTTTTAAAACCATCCTGTGATTTGCAGAATAACCTCCAGGTTAAAAGCGCATTAAGATAATTATATTGCAAACATCCCTGTCACCTGGCAAAGTCTTGCATGGTGAGTGAACTCCCATAGCTGTGTTGGCACAAAAGGTGTTCGCCTTCCCAAATCCACATCCAGAGCTCGGTTTTTGCTCCCAGTGAGCGAACAAAACCAAGCTGCGCCATTGTTTACTGCCAGCTGCAGGAACAAGTCATCCTGGTCACCTCATCAGGGCCAGTACTGGCATGGGGACACAGGAGCGGCTGCTGTGGGATGCGGGGGAGCCCAGCATGCCCAAACACCCATGTGGCTCCTCCCAGCATACCCCTTCTGAAAACTGGGAGTGGTGAGAGAGGCTGAGACCTAAGAATTGATGGATGGGTCTGAGGCAAAGGAACAGATGCACCGTTCAATAAAAGGTAGGGAAAAACACAGAGGCAGGCAGCAAGCAGTGCCCATAATTCAGGGGCCAGTCTTTTCTCAGTGGTGTCCCGTGACAGGACAAGAGGAAATGGGCACAAACCTGTACATAAGAAGTTCCATCTGAACATGAGGAAGAACTTATGGTGGCAGAGCCCTGGAAGAGGCTGCCCAGAGAGGTGGTGGAGTCTCCGTCTCTGGAGACGCTCAAAAACCTGGACAAGTTCTTGTGCAGCCTGCTCTAGGAGGACCTGCTATGGCAAGGGGGTTGGACTGGTTGATTTCCAGAGGTCCCTTCCAACCCCACATCATTCTGTGATTCTGTGATTATGCAACACAGTGCTTCCTTGATGCTGGCAGGGTTTGCAAGGAAAAATATAAAAAAAAATTAAACAGATCCCGCACAACTCAACTGGCAAACCCCTTTCTGTCACGGTTTTCACAGATTACGGAGGAATATCACAAGTACAGTGGTGTTTAATATTGCCAAACGGCACCTGATAGTGCAGGCTGGGTACAGCAGCTTCCAAATAAACTCTAGAATCAGGAGGACCAAGAGAGGTTCATTACATTCTCATTTGCACTGCTGCTTTTAACCAGGGCTGCTTAAATGAGAGGAGCCTGGGGAGGCTGGCAGCACGAAGAGAAACAGTCCGCGTGGATTTAATGCAGAAACCCGAGATGGCTCATTAGCACGGAAGCGAATGTTGTCAAAGAGCTCATGTCTGCACCAAAGCACTGACCTGGTGTAACTGAGCCCCGCTACTTAACCGAGAGTGAATGAGACTTTACTGCATGGTGGTGAAACTTAGAGCCTGATACAGACCCTGTTCTGCAGGTACCACAGTGAGGGATGGATGGTGGCCCCTGGCCACAGCTGCAGCCTGGAGCAGCGCAGCATCACCATGCAGACCCAAGACACCTGAAATAGCCAGCAAACACCACATATGGTGGTTTTTCATAAACCTCCTCAACCAGTTGCAAATAGAGCAAATGCAAGTTGAGGTAATGCCACTCGCACTATCGAGGTTCTCATCAGGGATGAGGATGTCATGAATCATCGTTGAAGCCAACATTAAAATTATATTGATTATAAGAATCCCAGGCGTCCCATTTGGTGCTCATATAACATATGGCACATGTGAATTTTATAGCTTTTGTATTAATCTGCCCAGAATGCCATCACTTTGCAAGATTTCATGAAATATTAAAACTGCCAAGGATAATTTATTTTACAACTCCAGGCAAAGGCCCTGGGAATGATGAGAACCTCCCCAATAAACTCACACAGGTCTGTGACTCGCAGCCCTAATATCTCGCATCTCGCCGAGTGAGAGAACAACACGATGTCTTTCAACTTGGTTATTTGATGGATTGGCCTGAATTTGCTTATTAAGGTTTCTACAATCCATTATCACTGCAGGAAGCAGAGGGAGGGATGATAGACTAAGCATGTTTATCAAACCATGTGAAGTCCAGAGAGACACTCAAAACAAATCTCTACAGCCGCTGCAGGAAAGTGCCGGGCATCTCTATCAACAGCCCAACTGTGAATTGCACAGTTGGCTTTTAAAAACCCAACAGAAGGCTATGACGTACAGATATAGTATGGAAAAAGAATAAATTTTCATCTCTGATGATAAATATAGAAGCATTTCTAAAGGACTCTGGTCACCTGTGTGCAAAACAGTATTTAAGATATCAGCAGGTGGCCAAAAGGCTTGTGCGCCAACACACAAACCCAAGCAGTTATGGATGGTGTTAGAAAGCCACTGGGGCCAAGATATTCCCTGCTATAATGATTACTGTAGAAGACTGATTTCTGCAATATGCATCAGGAAGATTCAAAGCCAACAGCTGCTGGGAACTTCGAACAACCACAGAATTCAATAGTAAATCTCCAATGAATGGTTAACACCTTGCAAATCTCTTTTCAAGAGCAGGGGAATGGTATAATACTAGTAGCCTGTTGCAAAACTACATGCACACAAGATATAAAGTCAATATGTCAACCAACTAATCACAAAAAAAGAAAAAAACGAAGGGCTCATGCAAGGTCCCTTAAGCCTCAAGCCCCGAGGGGTAGGTGCACTGAGCACGTGGGGAATGATGCACGTCTTGGACCTTGGCTACATCCACACACGCAGGAAGAGGGAGCAGAAGAAACCAACTGCAGCATCTCATTGTCATGCACCGGTGTGTGACAGCCCAGATCATGCTGATGTCAGAACAGTTAGTAATTCCTGTACCTTAAACACAGCACACACCCCAACTTCTGCCAAACTTACTATTCCCTTATTCCTTATTGCAAACTGGCCTTAGCGAAATCCTCCAAGCCTTGTGACCAAACAAATCATCCTATTAAATGTGAACTCAAGGGAATGGGTGAATCCGCATCTGCTTAAATGAGCGCACAACTGGTTGTTGCTGAGTATGCAATCATCTAAACTTGAGTCTGTATCTACAGAGATGTTTCCCATTAAAAAACATCTTGGTAATACCAAATACTCTTGGACTGCTTCTCCACAATGTAAAAAATCATGTGCAAAAGTGCGTTCTATTTCCAAGACACCATAAACATGAACAGCAGAAAAACAGTATTATGAAAAAGGAATTTCAAAGTTCACATTATTGCCCCAAATGGCTGCACTGTAACTAAACGCACAAACAGCATCATCCATAAAACGGCCATCATCTGCCCGGCAGCAGCCTGCAGTCAAAATCACAAATGATAAGGACTACGATGATGATAAATGAAGTTGGGCTGACAACGGCTGCGCTCTGAATTACACTTTGATTCTATTATTTCCAGCTCCCGTGGCACATATGCTAAATATATTGAGAACTTATTACGGTGACATATGGATTTGCGCACTGATTTCAAAGGTATGTGGAGCCACACAACCCCAGTGCGAGCGTGTGCTCGCTCCAGCCAAGACACTCATTTATTCTTCATATACATTTACGGGTGGGAATGGGCTCATCAGCATCTCTGCTCAGTTCATCTGTAATTAACATCTGGAGGCCAAAAGAGAATGAAAGCTGACACAAGGCCCAAGTCTTCCAAAACTTTGTGAGCTCTCTGGATCTTTGAAAACTAAACACAGATTTAAACAAGATCACTCCCCATCTGTTAAGGAGAATTTTCATTTTCAGTTTCAACATGTGCTAATTGTACAGATGTCTCAGTCCTAGGTGCTGACCCAACATCTCAGTTGATGAAGGATGACCTAGCAGATGGAGTGATCACACAGGACTGCAGAAATGAGCAGAGATTTTGCTTCAACAACTCTTTTCTGGGAAACAATCAAGTGGAAACAGTCCCATTAAATTAAGGGGGGGCTGGAGAACAACAAAATATGCACCACCAAACCCTGACAAGGATGCAGAGGGCCATTGCTGCTCAGTGCCTTTCTCCCAATGGTGCTCCCATGTGGGAGCTCGTTAAAGAAACATCCCTTGAGAGAGAAATCAAGCTGTTGTTCATCACACCCCAACCTGGGGCTCTGCTCTCTTCCCCAGAGCTATCACAGTGCTCAACTGGCCAGGATGCAAAATTTTAACTGGAACCAAAGAATCCTGAATTGGCTTCAGAATCTTGTTTCTGGAAACCTCAGAGCAGCTCTGTCCTTCTTCGCAAGACAGAAGAAGGTTTCATCAAATCCTCTTGCTTTTACAGGTCCATCAAACATAACTAAAAGTAGGAAATGGACAAACACACCTGGGAAAAGTCATTAACATACTTCTAACATTCTCTTAAACATTTGTTGTTGTACTTTGCATGCTCTTGGCATGCTAAGCCCTCCGGTAAAGGAAATAATCCTGGTGCTTTCATACTTTAAACCACAGCAAATCAACCTCGATCACCACGTTATACCTGTCCTGAGAAATAAGGAGGCATTTCTCCAAGGCTCTATTTCCTTCTCAGCTCAGTTCCTCTGGGAAGTCTCTCAGCAGGGCTGGCTATCCCCAAGCACAAGCAAAACCCCACTGCCCAGCCTTTCTGGAGTCTTGAAGAAAGAAGTCTTTGGGACCAAGAGGTCCAGATGCTGTGATTTACTCCAGACATGATGGCTGCTAACACCTTGGGGAGATGAGAGGTTGAAGCTGGCAGATGGTTTGCTTCTGAATAGCTGTTGTAGATGGAGGTGAAATGGTCATGTAGCAGTGGAAGGTGTGACAAGCAGCACTGGCTAACTGGGCAGAGAAGGCAGGCGGGCAGCTCCCCTGCCAGCTCACAGCCACGCTTTAATGCCAAGAATTTAGGGATAGACTCCATCCACCATAAACATGCTTTTTGTTTACAATCTAAACTAACGCTGCAGCAGACTCTGTTTTCACCCAAGTCAAAAACAGGGCTGAAAGAACATATCAGTTCATCCTGAGCAGATTTGCCTTTTGTGCACTAGACAGGATGTCAACACAGGACCTTGAGATACATTTTCTCTGCCTCAAAAAAAAAGGAAAAAATAGTAATCTGCAGTACTTTTGGCAGCTTACATTTAATTAAGAAGAGTACTGCTCTACGACAAAACCCAGTTATCACCTACCGAACCCCAAAGTTTCCTACAAGGTGGGGTTTCAGCAACCGAGGAAAACAAAGCCTCACTTGTTGGTAGCAAGGGTGCTCCACCTTCCCCATCCCAGATGTGTGACATCACAACCACAATGCAAGAAATCAATATACATATTATATATGCTACTTTATAAACATATACACACACACATTATATATTTTATCAATGCTCTGGTTCTCTAAAGGGACAGGGATATAGACTATTCATCAACAGCAAAGCTTAAGCTGCATGTTTTCCATGCAGCTCATGCTGCCAATCTGCTTGCCATAACTGTCTTGAGTGATTCAAATAAGAACTGAAAAATCTTCCCACAAGATTGAAGCAGCACCATTGAATTTGTAAATACCTCGGGCTCCACGGAAGGCTGTTAATGTTAATACAGGGAATCTGTTTGATGCAAATGAAAAAGAAAAAAAAAATACTCATTACAGAGTTTCTTGTAATGACAGTGCTCAATATATAACCACAACAGTCTGCTTTTGATTAGAGCAAACCATTTAGTGCCGCCGTTATTATTTGTTGTTTCTATGGTTCCTTGGGTGCACATCACTCTTCCCAGACAAGCATAGAGAAAGGCTCAAACGCTTCTTCACAGAAATAACAAATCCTCCTGGATTTCAGCGAGGTTGAGCCCCTTCACGCTCCTTCCAGCTCCAATACAGATTTCCTAATGGGTTTCATTTCTTTCCTTTTCCTTTTTGGAAGAGGAGTGGGGTTCCCTTACACATCCATCCACACAGGGAACTTCCCATGTTCTCCTATTCACTTCCAGCAGAAAATGTTCCCATTTTTCTTATGTATGGAAAAAAAATTCTTTCCTATCTTAAGAAGAATTGTTTGGGGTTCATTTAAATCAGCATAGTGCCACGGATGCCAAAAAGGACCCAGATGAGCACCTCAAATCAAGCACATGGTCCCCACCCAGCTGCCTCTAAAGTACATCATCTACATGGATGGCACACAGCAACCCAGCAAGCCGGCAAAGCCATCTTCAGCATCACAGAAGGGACACATTTTCTTAAGACTTCTCAACCTGAGGCTTATTTTGATTATTTATTTTTTTAAAGAAAACAATATATATAAAAAATCCCAACAAAACAAAACCCTCCAGCAATCTGTCAGGTCAGAGGGTTAGAAAACAGAGTCCAACTTTAATGAGCTGATGGTGGTTAACGGCCCCATAAGTGTGTTGCATGCCCAGATTTGTGACCTCAGTTCCTTGGCACGCACTTTCCTTCGGCTGCAAGAGATGACATTGGCCACAGAAAAGCGGCTGCACAGCCACAGGGTCAGTTTGTGCAGTATTAACGAAGCAATACAGATGATAAGCAATACAGCCAGTGCCTGGATATACTGTATGCTCGGGGGAACTGGACTCTCATTAAACAGCAAAATAGTGATCTATTGTGTAGGATGCACATCTGAGAAGAATGGTTTCCAGATGGGACCACACCACTCGTAAACAGAGACTGCAAAAAACCCCCTCTTTTTAAATAAAATAGAATAAAAAAGAATATCATATATACATATAGCATATCTATGGTACACATAGATATTGCTGACATTTTTTCCAAGGAGACTGTATGACAGCTGCCCTTTAATTTGTGTCTCTTTTCTACCTAGGTTCCTCTTTTGTCAACAAAGAATGGTGCTTTCTGCCTTGGAAGAGAACTGCCACACCTTGCTCTTGCCCCACCAAATTCTTCTCCCAGCTCTGGATGGCTGGGACAGATTGGAAGGCTGGAGCTCAGACAGCAAGGAAAACAAATGTAAAGTTGTTTCAATTTTTATGGTACTTCCATGTGCAGTACATAAACCCCTATTCAGAGTAAACAAACCCACTGCAGAGCTGGAGGGGGTGATAATCAGACTACACAGATCTCAATAAATACGTCAAACTATCAAACTGTCAGACTTGGCTCTTTCCTTTGCTATTTGAGAGGGACCAAACAAAGGCTTGTAATTAATAAAAAAATCATTTAGAAAGGCCATATAATAAAGAGGCCGGTAATAAATCACGTTAGTGAAGCATCCTAGTACAAACTGGCACTTGTGCGTTGGACAAATTAATCTTGGGAGAAAATTGCTGTTCTCCACCCCTCTGTAAACGTTATTAAAAACTTGTTTAGTTGCCATTGACATATTGTTCCCAAAGCCATTGAAAAATTTCCTGCTCGTCAGTGATTTAAAGGAACGTTCACCACGGGCTGAAACCCCCACCAGAAGCCCCCTCGTGTTCCCATGGGGCAGGTCACTGAGTCCTCGCCCCTCCAGAGGCAGAGGGAAACCAGGACAACCAACAGCCAGAAAACTATTTCACTTATTATTACAACTCCAGGATTTGACTTCTACTCCCTTTCTTGCATCTGTTTGCCAAATCCAGCTATTTGCTTCATTTAAACATTATTTTCCTCTTCAATATAAACAGTTTATCACTGGAGAGCTACTCTACACCAAATGAGGGCTGTAAGCAATATTCTACCCTCTTACTTATGTAAATACCATTTATTAACAGCAGGCACAAAGTGCACTGCCTCAACAGAGGCCTGTGAAGCTTTGCACCCACATTTTGGCAGAAAAATCTGAGAAATGTGGGAAGGTTTGCTGGGGTATAAACCAGAGGGAACCGCAGCCCGCTACCAGGGAGCTGCCGGAGCTCTAAGCGCCTCGTCACACCAGCCAAGGCTCACCGGGCACCACAAGACACCCCAAAATGCAAAGCCATTTTCTGCAAGTCCCAACTGGCTCTAAAAGGGCACATTTTTCTGACTGAGTGTGTCAGATTGTAGTGGAGTCAGGACAACTTTTTGCTTTGTGTCACCACTTTATCCCAGTCAGGTGGAGCCTTGCAAGAAGACTTGACTGAAATGACAGCCAAAATAATATGGCAACGGATTTGTACCCTGGAACAGCTGCTGAGGTGATGAAAAAGAATATTCCCCAGTAAAACAGTATTCCCTGAATGACTGAACAGGCTACTGACACAAATTTGGTACCAAAAAAATTAAAATATCCATAACAAAAATTATTTCAAAACCTGTCTAATCCTTAACACTTCACTAATGACTCCCACCTCTTTCACTATTTACCAAGTACTTCAATAAAGAGTTTTCTTTTCTTTTTTTTTTCTTTTTCTTTTTTTTTTCTTTTTCCATGTTTTTCCTGTTTATTTCCTACTTAGAGATTTCAGACTTCAGCTTTGAACACTGGTTCCAGTTTGCTACTTTTCATCTTCCGACCAAGGAAATGAGGTAACCTTGCTTCTATCTGCCCCTGGGCAGAGCCCGAAGGAGGGTGCAACTCCCTGGATAAACGCTCAATGACTCACTTCATTACTGAGGCTGGGTGCAAGCTAATGAATTGAGTGTATCTGTTCCTCTGTACTGTTATTTATTCCATGCAGTCGCCCCAGAAAGGTTGGCTGCCTCGCAGTTACAACATTCAGATGTTATAAGTTCATGAGCCAGAATCAGTAAACATGATGCAATTATAAAAATAAGTTGATGTGGAAAATCAACTTAAAGGGTCCTCAAGAGAAAAAGCACTTCTAGATAAAATGCCTCATAAAAATGCATGTAATAGCATCCTGGCTGCAGCACAGCCAACAACCCAGGATCGCATTTTATTCTGTACTGGGCAAATTACACCCTGAGACATCTCGTTCTGCCTTTCCCATCACAACTGTGTATCAGGGGTTCACAACCCTGGACCTGCTCTCACTTCCCAAGCCGCTTTGACTAGACCAGACCAAGCAGAGCCATTAGGAAGACAGACAGAATGGGTCTTCTTCTGTCATGCTTCTTACTGTTTCCCAAGGACTCTTTTTGATTTTACTACCACATTAATTCTCCTAAAATCCTATGATAATCACCCTTAATCCCACTGCCAGGATCCCAGCATTTGTTACCTTGCCATTTACTCTGAGTAAGGTGTGAAGCTTCTTTATTACACCAGGGTCACAGACAGATGAGTTTCTAATTGCAGAACCATTCCCAGGTTCCCTGTTTCTACTTGCAAACCAAATTCCACATGGGAGATGAGACAGCCTTTGCACAAATCCTGTGTTTTCACACGGTCAGTACATTTTATTGGCTCTCCTGGCAGCTCACAAAACCACTGACCACCAGGTTTACTGCCTGCCTTCAGGAACGGACAAGAGAAGACAGGTCTCTTCATCAGTGGCTTCTACTTTTTCAGAGGTCACCCAAAGAAATGTGGGTGGGCAAATCTCTAATTTCGACGGAGGGCTCTTGTGAATCACGGTCCCTCACTCACAGTCTGAGGTCACCAAGATGCATTTTTGGTTGCCAGACCGTCACTTCAGGATGCTCTGCCCTACACCTCCACCAATAGGTGCACAGGCTGAAGGGAGGTCATCTACAGCTTAGCAGAGAGCTCAGCTGTGAAGCAGGGATGGTACAAACACACAACCAGGGTGATATCTCTTAAGACCTGGGGCAGGTGCTGCAGCAGAGCAGAAAATGCAGCGTCTCCTGATGGAGAATTGCCCCTGTCCCCCCTCCCTGGACTTCTCACCTACCTCAACTTCCAGTGCTCTGCTCCTCCTCATGCCAAGGAGCCACTGAGTACCACCTTTCTCCTGGCACCAAGCAATGAAACAAACGGGCTGAGCATTTGGGCAGAGAGTTAACCAAATGCTTATGCCAGCGTGTGCCAGATGCCATGGTAACTGGCACACTGCGCTAATTACGTCCAGCCACAACACTTAATAACTAAGTATTATACTGCCTCATTAGAAAGCCTTTGTCTGGCTTCATCCCCATTCCTGCATGGGGAAGGGTCTGCTCCTGCAGGGTTCTTCCTATCCCTCCAGCAGAAAGGGGATTTTTGTTGACAGTTACCCCATCGGGTGACGAGGTTGGGACGGGTAAACTTTCCACCGCTCTTCTAGGAAAATCCCCATGCCATGAGAAAATAGAGATGGGCAAGCTGGAAGGGTGATGCTTCCCCTTGCATCCAGCGCAGTCCCTTTGCCTCTCCCCACCTCATGCTTCGGGCAGCTCGGCAAAGCATCCCAGACTCAGCGCTGGTTCCCACCCGCTGGGATCCATGTGGGACCCTGCTCGGCTGGCCTGGCCATCACCATTGCTGTGGGTCTCTGTGTGTGGTCCCTGTTTAACCACCATCTGTCTCGAGTTTAGCACAACAACGCTTCAGCCCCACCAATTAAAATAGGCTGCCGGAGTTAAATCCTGAATAAATGCAAAGGAAACGATCAGCAGTGAAGATAAATAGTTTCAGGGATGGGTATGACCGGGAGTGAGAGCTGGAGGGGCCACAGCATCACAGGGGGTGAGGGCACGCATTCCAAACTGACCCCAGGTAGAGCCCGGGCCCCGAGACTGGTGACAGTGACATCAGGACATCGCTCACTGTCTGTCTTCAACGCAGACTCAGCAGCTCATTGATGTGAAGGTGCTGTGTTGCACCTCGTTACACCAGCATCACAACAGGGAGAAAAAAGCAGTGATTTTCATCACAGGTGAAAATGCAATTTACTGCAGACCCCCCTAGTTAGGGGAAAAAGCACGGTCAAAATACCAAATCCCTGTTTATTGAAGGGTAGAACAAGTCAAAAGGCTGAAACACCAGACCCAAGGGTATCACCCTACACGTTTTTCCTCTCTTCATCACTCACCAACAAGAAAGCCAGCAGCAACGCAAGGCCGCTTAAAAGCAACGTAACCATGCGTGGGCACACCATGAAAGCGCAGCCCTGGCCTTCACCATGCCAGCAGAAGTGACCGGAGTGATCCAATGTGAAATAACGCCCTCAAAATGTAAATAGGGAGTGGACCATCTGCATTGAGTTGGGAGATGAACTTCCCAGCATTCATCATCACACTCATGTTACCCATTTGATGTGGTTTCCAAAAAGCCTTAATAAAACCCAACGTGCAGCTGACCTCGATTATTTTATCTGGCTTAAAAAATAAATAAATCCAGAAACTACGGTTTCATCCACAGCTCTGTGAAGTCTTGAATAGAAAAGCAAGAGGTTACTGAAATGAGCAGAGGGTGGCTCAGGCTTAGAAAGCCAGAGATAAACAGAGTGTGTTACACAGAGATGGCAAAGCACTGGGCACCAGCCTGACCTGCCAGCGCCCCACCATCACACAACCCCTGCAAATTAAGTGTCATCTGAAAAATATCAACTGCTACGCGCTAAAAAGCCTGCAGAAGACCACGCTGCAGGTCATACATTGCAGGAGTCCCAAGGCTGCTGTGCTGTCAACCTTCCACGTGTAAGTGTTCAGAAGACACCGGTACCCTACGGGTGTCTGTGCGGGTGAGGACATGCTTACACACACAGGGACATAAATACGGCACAAACACACTAAAGCATGGATTTCCCATGTACATCAAGACCTTGAACCACTCAGCACTTGGAAAAGTTTAGATTGGATATTTGGAAAAATTTCTTCACTGAAAGGGTGTCACAGTNTGGATGTGGCAGAGTTGTCAGCTCTGGGGGTATTTTATAGACATGTAGATGTGCTACCGAGGGACATGGTTGAGTGGTAACTTGGCAGCACTGGGTTAATAGTTAGACTTCCTGATCTTGAAGGTCTCTTCCAACCAAAACGATTCTCTGAATACCTGTCTGTGGTAACAGGAACGATCTCCATGAGTAATAAGCAGTGGTAAAGCAGAGTTGGCAAGCAACAAAATCGCCACGTACCACGGGACTTACTCCTGACTGATGTAACTGAAGCAAGGAGGAGATGAACCCAACGGTCTTTACTCGAGTGAGGCTCCTCTGATAGCCAGCAAGATGTCCTCACGCTGCTGAGCAGGGATGGTGGGGAATGCTGAGGCAGCCCCCCTTGTGCCCACAGGCATTTCACCACACTGGGGCCATCAGACTGGTCAGCAGTGGAACTGGTTCTGGTTTGGTCTTTGTTGGGAGTGTGTGGAAAGTGAATTAACCCTCTTCTTTCTTGTCCTGTCATTATCCCTCCACCACCCACTGCCAGAACCTGGCTCCTCAGATTTGGAGCACATGAAGCTCCCGTGATCCCCACCACTGAGGCAACAAGGCTGTGTCCCCATGAATGGGAGCACTTTCCTTGGCTGTCTCCATCAGCACAAGCTCTGGATGCCATGCCAGTGGGTGGAAAAAAAGGCCTAAAGTACCCAGCCTGCCTTGGAGAACAGGGTTAGATGCTCCAAGCGCCTGCATCCAGCCACAGTTTCACGTGACAGCTTGTTTCATACATCAAGCAGGTCCTGCCTCCTCTCTCAGTACCCCCTCTGCCAAGGATTTTAGGAGACGCAGGAGCTCTAGAGATGCTATCAGAGGAGCAGTCTCCCACAACACTGTCTGGCTCACCCCATGGTCCACTCACCCTATGGGCAGGACAGGCACCCATGCTGTGGTGCACCCCACTGACCCCACTGGAAACGTCCTGCTGGCTCCAGTGGGAATGGGACCACATCCCAACTGAGGGGATGCAGGTGGAGGCTGCTCAGTGGGGATGATTTAGATAAACAGCATATAAAATAGTAAAATGCCGAGTCCTGCACAGAAATGTATCTGCTTGTATTTACCACCCACATACTATTTTATTAAGACATAATCTCAAACAAGAATTGTTGCCGTTGGTGAAGTTTATTTTAACATATGGCTAACTGAGCCTAAGAAAAACATGTAAAATATATTTTAACATGCTATTCTTGCCTAATAGTTTTTATAATTTTTTTTAATGCCCAATATATATTTATACATTCCAAACATTGGGGGGGGGGGGGTC
>VXBW01002134.1:1244570-1257215 GCA_013400375.1 Thinocorus orbignyianus
ACTGCTAAATGAAAAAAGTACTGTGGTTCCTTTGTATTAGTCCAAAACTGCTAGTGCTGTTTTAATTTTCAGTAAGCAAAAAGGTAATGTGTGGTTTCATAAATTCCGTTCAAGACATCATAATTCTTACCTGGTCACAGCTGTCAGGCGTTGATACGCTATACCATGGTGACGGGATTTTAAAACCAGAGATGGATGTCTTGTAAAAAAAGCCCAAGGCATTTAAAAGGCAGAAAAATTCTTTCAGTCCACAAAAAGCCCAAGTTGAAGTCCTGGCTGGGGTTAGCTGCTTTTGCTACAGTTCAACAAGGTACTTAAATGCACGCCTAACGTTAAGCACAGGAGCGGGCTCTGCTGCCTTTGATAAACCATCTATCACATCCACCTTTAAGCACACAATTTGCCCAATAATCACGGATATCAGGACACCATTAACTAGAAACCATTTGCAGAATAAGCGTCCCTGGGTTCTCCAGCTCGCTCATCTCATTTACACACATGCAAGGTGTGGGTGCCCATCCCACTCCCGCAAACGAGAGAATGCTTTTATCCTCCCTGCTCCCAAATTATTCCCCCAGGCTTTTTATGAGTGTCTGATGGCGCTGGTTCATCCCCACAAAAGCGAAGTGCAATATGTCAGTTCATCACTGAAGATCCAGACAGACCACCCTTGGGCCAGCACAGACGGAAAGGTATTTCCATGTGAAAGCAGCCCCTCTGCCCAGGTTGTTCAGAGCCACTTGCCCCACCAGAGGAGCATCCTGATGATGGAACAGTGTGTCCCAGTCATCTGGAGTGATGCCTGTGCCTTGGCAGGTACAGCCCACACTGAGGGACCACAAAGCAGCCCAGGCTTCCCCTGTCAAAGTGGTTGGGCTGCTGTGGCCCTCCAATCCTTTACAGCTTGGCTTCCCATCTATACGATGCAGATACTGACCCAACCAAGAATGGCAACCACAGGATCATTTGGAAAAGACCCTCAAGATCATCGAGTCCAACTGTAAATCACAACAAGCCTTGCTCCTCCAACAAAGCCATACAAGAAGAACATGCCAGCTGTCCCCAGGTGGAAGATGAGCTCCCCACTGACAAGCAACCACACCCAGGGCTAGAAAAAGCCCTTGTCACAAGCATGGATGAAGTTACACCCAAATACATCCTCAACAGTCCCTGCCTTTCACACTTGGAGGGACACAGCCCTAAATGTATTTATCCTCATGTGAAAGCCCACACTGCAGAATTTAATTGGATCTATTCTAAAACATCAGCTTTATTTCTTCACCAATAAACCAGAAAGCTACTCTCTCACACGTTTATTTGAAATAGGGATTTAGCAAGTATTAAATGCTCTCCTCTTAGCTACGGTTCCAGGCCAGGATTTAAGTATCTGCGTTACAAGACGAATTTTAGTTTTAAACCACGGTAAGCACATTCTAAAAATGGAATAAGATAATCAACTCCACGTGCAAATCTCTGTCCCCCCAGTAACCTTCCTGACCCAAATACAACTGATGCTCTGACCTGCGCGGGACGGTCCCCTGGCTGTCTGCTTAAAGAAAAAGAAACCATAAGGCCAAGACAGAAAACACTCCCCAGTTTTTGCCGTTTTCAGCTGATTTCCCTCAAAGGACAGATTGACAGAGGATGAACTCGGAGACCGCTTGCGAAGGCCACTCTGCACACACGCAGCATTCTTTATCCAGTATTTACATATTGATTCGCATCCTGTTTTGATGCGAACCATCCTGCTGCTTCACCACTGTCTGCAAAACGAGTGAATTCCAGCAGATCTGGCAAAACGCTTAAGCCACCGCTCAACTTCCAGCCCAGCAGTTGCTCAATGGGGCTATTCACAGGCCCTGCACAGACTTTAATCCTTCCCCGCACCAAGCGGTGCTGAGCTCTTTTCCTGGCTGCAATCCAGAGTTCCCGGCAGGAGATATTTTCACCTCTGCCCTCTGGCTTCACCTCCTCTCTTCATCTTGCACATGATGCAACAGCAGACAAAAAAAAAAAAAACAAAAAAAACAAAAAAACCCCAAACCCCCAAAATAAAGAAAAAACATACAGAATGCATCGGCTTTGATTTGTTTCCAGCGTTGGCCTGAAGGCAGCCATGGTTCAGCACAAGCAATAGGCAGCAAAGGATGGTATTGCTGATCCCAGCCTGGCTCACAGTTACAGACATAGTAGTACTAGTATTTTATATATATATATATATATATATTCCTAGGACACCTTTCGTACAGAAACCACTCAAGATTAACCTTATGTCAGGTACGGGGTTATTGTTTCATGATATGTCTTTTTTTATTTCTATTTTCTTTTAAGAGAAAAAGAAGAATTATAGCTTTTTACATCCAGTGAATCAAACTCCTTATAATTAGGGTTGCTGGTTTCCACGGTAACAAGGATCCAACTCCGTTTTATGTGAAATAAAAAAAAAGAAAAAGAAAAAGAATAGCTGCACTCCAGCTGTCGGTGTGGTCTGGGCACCGCGAGCCAGGGCAGGGATGGTGTTGCAGACGTGGTGGAGCTGGGCAGCCCTAGGGGCAGATCCGCTCTGCTCCCAATGCCACCTCGCTGGAGGAGGGATGCACATTGCAACACTGCATCTCTCTCCTGCCAAACTCATGGATGTGGGCAAGAGGCAGATGGGGACTTCTCCAGCCTCTGCCCGCTGGTGCTCATGTCCCCCCGTCACGGGACACTACCACTGCTCTTTCTGCAAGAGCCGCATCACCCACACCCTTCCCCAAGGGTTCCAGCCTCCTCTATGATGACTTCACCTCTAATAATAACTTCCAGGGCCCTGTGGACTCCAGAGGAAAATAAACTCAAGTTATTTTTTCCCTTTACAGTGCTCTTATTTTAAGAATTTGATGTGGGTGTAAAAGAAAAAAAAAATAAGACACACCTATCATAGCTGGAATAAAGCGCTGTGGGTNTAAAGAAAAAACATACAGAATGCATCGGCTTTGATTTGTTTCCAGCGTTGGCCTGAAGGCAGCCATGGTTCAGCACAAGCAATAGGCAGCAAAGGATGGTATTGCTGATCCCAGCCTGGCTCACAGTTACAGACATAGTAGTACTAGTATTTTATATATATATATATATATATATTCCTAGGACACCTTTCGTACAGAAACCACTCAAGATTAACCTTATGTCAGGTACGGGGTTATTGTTTCATGATATGTCTTTTTTTATTTCTATTTTCTTTTAAGAGAAAAAGAAGAATTATAGCTTTTTACATCCAGTGAATCAAACTCCTTATAATTAGGGTTGCTGGTTTCCACGGTAACAAGGATCCAACTCCGTTTTATGTGAAATAAAAAAAAAGAAAAAGAAAAAGAATAGCTGCACTCCAGCTGTCGGTGTGGTCTGGGCACCGCGAGCCAGGGCAGGGATGGTGTTGCAGACGTGGTGGAGCTGGGCAGCCCTAGGGGCAGATCCGCTCTGCTCCCAATGCCACCTCGCTGGAGGAGGGATGCACATTGCAACACTGCATCTCTCTCCTGCCAAACTCATGGATGTGGGCAAGAGGCAGATGGGGACTTCTCCAGCCTCTGCCCGCTGGTGCTCATGTCCCCCCGTCACGGGACACTACCACTGCTCTTTCTGCAAGAGCCGCATCACCCACACCCTTCCCCAAGGGTTCCAGCCTCCTCTATGATGACTTCACCTCTAATAATAACTTCCAGGGCCCTGTGGACTCCAGAGGAAAATAAACTCAAGTTATTTTTTCCCTTTACAGTGCTCTTATTTTAAGAATTTGATGTGGGTGTAAAAGAAAAAAAAAATAAGACACACCTATCATAGCTGGAATAAAGCGCTGTGGGTATGATGTGACTCCGGCAAGCATGAAAGTGAATCACACAAGTATCCATGCTGACTTTCTAAAGCATTAATTTGCCTGGGCCAGGCTTCCGTAACAGATGTTGCCGTTTATATATATGTAATTTCGCCTTGCTTTTTCAAATCTATGAGGAAAAAGAACCCCAGCAATGTAACAATCCTCATGGGCACACACACGCGCTGATCTGCACATACACATCTGTAACACCGAGGATGAACACATGCAAAAAATAAAATGCACTGCAAACTCCTGCTGGTGTGGAGAGGCAGCATCCAGCAGCATCACTGCCAGCAGGCAGCTGCCCGTCTGCCAAGGATGCAGGTCCCCACAGCCCCAGCACTGCTGCATAGACCTCAGCTTGGGGAAAAGAAGGAGGATTTTACCAAAAGTGGGCGATAAACAGCCATGCATTTATGGCCTCGGTGTCACAGCACTTGCATTATGCCGTGAACTCCAACGAAAGCCACGTGCATCAGGAGATCGATGTCGGCATCGACTTTCTCCATCAGCTTGTGGGAGATAACGACGATGTCGCCTGAGCCCGATTTGATTTCAAAAATCAATACTGAGTGCTTAAGAAGGGAGCGGCTGGAAAAGGCTTTGAGCAGGGATTTCCATGGGGGGAAAAAAAAGAATTTGCTGTTTTAATTTCAACACCGACATTTCAAGCAAACAAGCCCTTTTCTTTTGTGCTCCTTTCTCAGAGACATCATGGCACACACACAGAGGACACGGGGCTCAAGGCTTCTGTGGGCCAGGCATAAGGGCAAGCAGCATCTCCTGCAGAGCAGCTGTGTGTCCCCAGGGTCTGAGTCTCTTGCAGAGGAACAGGGTGGAAGACAAAGAATAAAAATACATGCTCATTACAAAAAGCCACAACTTTTGAATCAAGACCTGGGCACCTGGAAAGTTGAGATGACTGAAAACCCACAAGTCACTTCTATAAAATGTAGAGATGGATACTTTCTGGGTGGCTTCTCCCTCTCCTCCTGCTTCTGGCAACCCAGTGCCAAAGCCTGTCTAGATAGCAGCTCCAGGGACAGAGGCCAATAGGATGGTCCCTCTTGTCCAGAGCTAGACTTCATGCACCCCAAATAATCTGGAGGAGGTTCCTGACCTCCATCTGTCTCCAAAGTTTGGTAGATGACTTCCAGTCAAAGCACCACAGGCATATGCAGCTCTTGTTGTATCATGCTCCAGTGCCAGATGTCAGGCCAGAGCTGCTCATGCAGTCAGAAAACGTGGTTACGTCCACAAACTGTCCCTGCTGAAAGGATGTCTCTTGAAAAAAACAAACCCAATTACTTGCACAACGTTGGACAGAGGGTTGCTCACTTCTACTGAAGAAAGCCCACAGTTCTAAATGCCTTCCAAGAAAAAGCTTCTCCTTTTTGCACTTTACCTTCAACCAAAACATTTTTTCCTTATCAATTAGGAATCATAATTACAGATAAACTCACGAAACAACTAGTTTGGCTGTAGTAAATCTGCTACTGCCACTATACTGTAAGCCAAAAGGACACAGTATGGCTTGCTGGAGTTTCTGTGCACTGCTTTGAGAAGAAAGGTGGCCATCCATGTGGTCCCACGGCTGGCACAGACCTGTGAGCAGCCTGGGAAGGTCTCTCCCTCTCACTCCAGGGTTTCCCCACCTGCAGGCTGAGGATGGTGTGAGCTCGCTGAAGGAAGCTAACTGGGTTCAAAGCAACCCAAATGGGGTGGTCCTCTACGCAGGGGCACCAAGCAATGGCAAGCGATGTCAAAAGTTCATGTGGGCTCAAAGAGAGAATAGACAAGTCACAGGACTACAAGGCAACTGAGGCCACTGAGTACCTAGAAATCATGCTCGACTTAGAAAGTTCCCAAGCTGGAAGTACTTCGGGACAGCATCAAAGAAAGGTTCACGCTGCTCTTCTCCTCCCAGTGCTGCTGCAAACCCTCCCAAACCTTACCTGACTCGCTGCCGCCTCCTCCTCTCCGCTCTCAGGTTGTGCTCAGCTTTGTGTTCCAAGAACCAGAGCATCTCATAAAACACCAAATTACTGTCTGGTTTTTTAGTAGAAAGAATAAAACCGCTACATTTGAGGAGTCATGCCTTTTGCTTCCAGACACTTGTCAGACCTGTTTTTTTCCGCCCAAGCTTTAGTAGGTTACAAGCACGAAGGAAATTTTGCCAAGGAAGTTTTTCAACCTAAGCCTAACGTTAAATAAAGCTCAAATTCATGGGACTCTCTATGTAAACCCAGCAGGGACAGAACGTGGCATGAAGCGCTTGCAAAATCTACTCCGGAAACCCACAGAGGTGCTTACAAAGATATCTACCCCCATCAAAGTGATTTGTATTTTTCACGAGTGAGCAATTCGCTTACTAGGAAAGAGACAAATTTAATTTTTAATTTGATCTCCATCAAAACAGTATTTTCTTGTTGCTATGACAGCTCAAAGGAAAAGCTCTTACCTCGGCGACAGCCAGCTAACGGCACTGCCGCACGTCCCCCGGCAGCAGTAGCTCAGGGAGGGAACGCAGCCATGTGCATCATTTTTGGCTTTCGGTGTCTTCGGTTTGATGGGGATTTTTAAGAAGGACATACTGGAGCCAAGGACTAGAAAGCCTCTTTGGAGGGGCTGAGGGGAAATAGCTACAAAACACAGGAGCCTCAAAATGCCCACAGGACCTGCCAAAGCCCTTCGGATCCTTCCAGGGACCCCCCCTGGTTTCACACCAGGCTCTGGGCACCAGTTGCCTTGCACCATAACCCAAGCTGCACCTCCAATCCAAGATGCACAACGCTGGGAAGGGGAAAAAAAGGCATCTGCTGACCATCAGTAGATATGGCAAGAGTCCAACAACAACAGCAGAAAGGGCTTAAATACATAGCCATTTCTTTTCCTGACACTCCTCCACCATGGCTACCAGCCTCACAGTGCTGAAGAAGTGCCCTGATGAATAAATATCTCTTCTTTCCCTTAGCAACAGTTAGCAACAGAGTCAAGTTGTTGGGTTTTGGTTGGGTTTTTTTTTTTCCTTCCTCAAAAGAAACACATCCCAAGCTAACACAGCCGATTTAAACGGCAATAAATATAGGACGTGGGTGTAATCAAAAATCGCTGAAATGCAAATCACACTTTTTAGCCTGGGTTATTTTAAAGCACGAGCGGAGCTGCCAATGATGTGTAGAAAGAGCACGCAGAGGGCTAGAGGGGAAAGGAAAAAAGCGGCAAGATTTTGGGGGAGGACGGAAAGATACTGTCCATCCCTCCTTAAGCAAAGCCCAAGCCAGGAACAGCGATGATACCCTGACGTTTGGCTTCAGCTTTTACTACAACTTCAGTTTCTGCAGCAGATTTCTCTGTCTATAAACTGCAAAGGTCGCATACAGTCAAAAATCTGTTAAATGCATAACCCCGGCACACAGCAAATGTATTCTTTTCACAGCTCTATTCCTTTAACAGTTCATTTAAGACGTCTGCCTTGCATTTTTCCATTTGGTGTTGGGAAAATGTTTTCTTTCACCTGGCGCAGAGCCCGATTCAACAGAAGAAGAAAGCCCTCCCCATTTCCATGGGGCCCTGCAGTGTAAGACATGGGACTAACTTTACCCTTAACTGGGCACTTTTCAGCTCTGTCAGCAGGTACTTATTCCCCTTCCCTTTTGCCCAGGCTCTCTTCCTCCCCTCACCGTTTAGAAGGTGAGTTAATCTTTTGCTGGTTCATGCTGTCCTTTCCCTGCCACCACCTCTGCTTCCCCAAACACTGTCACCACCACCACCACCACCACCAGTATCCATGAGAGCCCTCTCCTAGCAACCCTTCCCCATCCCACCTGTCCAAGCCTTGGTCCCACAGAAATCAAACCATTGCTGTTACCAACCCAGCAGAGTGCCATAAGACACGGGTCTGGCTGGGGCTTTTGGTGACACTTTGCTGCTCTTTCTCCATCAATTTCCTGATTCCCATAGGAATCACACTGCCTTAAATGACAGGAATCACAGCTGGATCACAGAACACAGAAAACAAAGCCAAATATTACCAATTACAAACCAAAACCACGGCATGGTCCTGCTGATAACGTGCTGCAAGGGGAGGGCAGGAGGGCCCAGCAGTTCTACAGGGAAAACCAGCTCTTCGGAAGGGGGGAGACAGTGATGGAGCCAAGCATCCAATGATTTTATTTCTCCAGAGACCCAGAGAGATAACAGCATTTGGTTCATGCTGTCTGAGATTTTCAGGTTAAAAGATTGTTTCAATTTCATTTATGTTGTTTTTTTTTTAAACTGAAGCTGGAGATGGCGGAAGCCCAGCTCCCTGCCTGACACTGCGTAACACCACATCCCCTTCTTCACTCTGTTCTCTTCATCCCTTTTTCACTCTTTCTGTTCCAACAATGGAAACCTATCAGGTGCTTTTCTCCAAATAGCTCTTGGCTTCAGAGAAGGAGCAGTCCTTGACTTGGTGATGAACCAAGAGCTGATTTCCATCTCACCCAGCCTCAGGACAAGACACCGCACTGTAACGCACGTTGCAAGGCTGTACCGAGTGGATACGTAGCTAAAATGAGTTGGTAAATGATGCTGGCTGTGCCAACCGAGAATTGGGCTGCTTCATGTTCATCTATAATATGTAGATATTTAAATCCCCAAGCCTGAAGTAAAATAATTTAGAAGCTCCAGCTACAAAAGACGTGCTCCCAAATCCTCATCGCTTTTCAATCCTAGTCTCTAACACATTATATTCTTTCTGCATTTAATGTGCCCTTAAGGTGGGGATTAGGTAGGCATTTGATTATGTCTTTTATGTTTATAGCAATTCATTCCCAAACCTTTACGAACTTTAATTAAATGCTACATTTTCACTGCCTCATCCTGCATTGAGAGAGAGCAGCAGAGAAAAATCTGTCCTCAAACAAAATTTACATTTCTAAAGCACCTTTTTCTGTGCGAGCACCTTGGGGCTACTGTATAAAATCATCCTGAGCTGCCTTAAGATGTATCAGTGCCGACATCAAAGCAGCTCTAATACCAAGCCTCACGCAGACCCACAGACAGCTGAGATCACCGTGTTTGTAATCAAGAAATAAAATAGCTCCTGCCAAAACCAACCATTGATCCCTTGAAAGGTGGCCGTGGGGAAAGTGAGAGCAGCAGCCAAACTCCAGTAGTAAAAACCAACCTTTGCCTTGGAGAAAGCTTGCAGGAAGGGGGCCCAGTAGCCAAAAGTGTGGCAGTTGGCACAATCCCACAGACTATTTTTTTGAGCATCATTGTCCATGAAAGGCAACACCATCGAGTTCCCATGAAGCCAAAGTGCAGCTGAGCATCCCCAGAGAGGAGGAAAGCTCAGCACAGTCAGTGCTCCAGAGCTAGGAATGACCAAGCCACCTTCAAAGGTAGCACCCCTCGGCCATAAAGACTTCCAGCGATAGAGAAATGCGATACCACTTCTTTAAAATCTGGACCCTTTTCCTAGAATTAGTTGCAGTCGGTGTCACCCCATCCCTAGCTCAGAGAAAGGCCACACACTGGTACACACTCCCATTTCTCAGGGAGGACACAGTCCAAAATTTGTCAGTGTTCAGCAATTAAGGGCTGAGAGATTGGATTTGAAACCAATTTTTTCTTGTGGCTTGGATATAGGGGAATTTGCCCCATGTTAGAGCCTGGGCGCAGCGGAAACTGTTCTCAGGAGCTGTCAGATGAAAAGATGTGGATCTCATAAGATTAGCTGAGCTCTGCAGCTTTGCCCTTTGGGGCCAAGAGAGCAGAATGGTATCAAATTTTTATCAGCTAAGAAACACAAGCTTGAACACCACCACATCTCTGCAGTCCATCGGAATAAATTCAAACTGTGCAAGGTGAATACCAAAAAGATTTAGTTAAAAATCTCACAGGTTGGGTGGCATCAAGGTCAAAGCTGCAGACACTCCTGTGCACAGATGGATAGAATGCTGAATTGGTAGCAAGATCCCCGTTTTCTACTTTCCTGCAGATCCCTGCCTGTCCCTGCAATGGTACAAAGGGGTTCAGCCTCCAAGGATGCTGTGCCTCATTTGGTCCCCATCCTGCTGGCTTCAGGGCAGCACAGGGAGATGTGATCTCCACAGCTAAGGATGGTGAATGAAATCCACCCAAGCTGGCACCTGAGCTCCCTGCCCACTTCAAGCCCTTTGAACAGCTTGGAAGGAGGAAAGGGGGCGAGGGTGTAGAATTAAATCATTGATCAGCTCTGCGCTTGCCCTCTGTACTGGGCTGAAATTTCACTCGTTGGGTTGCCATGGTTAGAAACGTCGTCCGGCTGCTGCAAACTCATCCATCACTCACTTTTCCTGGATCACACAAAGGCATTTCCCAGCAAGAACAACGGTCAAGCCAAATTTTGGCCTTCTAGCTGCAGTTGTTGCCACTGAAGAGCATTAAGAAGATATAAAGCTGAATTTTACCTCGCCTGAAATGCCCCACAAAGGCCAGACAGTTTTTATTCAAAGACTGTCATCACAGGCAGAGATCATTTTCCAGGTCCCTGGGAAATTCATGGCACATCTCCCAGTGGCTTCCCCAGGGCTAAAATTTCACCCCAACCTTGGAAATGCTCAGGCCAAAAAGAAAGCTTAGACAGTCCCTGCATGCATTTGGAGTGAGCGGCTGGAGCAGAAACCCAGCATTTAACAGTGCTAGCAGCCCTGCAAAATTTTACAAGACACAACCCTCACGTTAGAGGATCCATTTCTTTCTTCATAAAATACATTGGGCTTTTCCACAAACTCCTTTTATTGGTCCATTTGGCTACTCGTTCCTTTTATGAACTACTCAAGCTCCTGGATCATCTGGAAAAGCCCAGGAAGACGTCTGAGCTGAACCACAACCATGTGCTGGCCACTGGTAACGACCTTCTCTGCCACCACGGTTCGGGCACCCTGCAGGAGAACACGGAGAAGAAAAGCCAGCAAAAGGGGCAGCTGGATTCCATTACCTGAAAGGAAGCACCCAGCATCTTTCTGACCTGTTTTTTCTTACCATCCTCAAGGTTTTTGGATAGAAATACCCCCCAAAGCAGGTACCTTTTCACCTCAGCCCAAAATCCACTTGGCAGCAAAGAGGCAGTTAAAAACGGGATATTTTTTTTTACCAGCCTCCTATACCTCTTCCATGGGGGTCCTTTAATGGCTACAGTTAAAGAGCAATCTTGCATGGAGGTCCACATGCTAACCTAACAACATATTTTAACTGTGTATTTAAGCAGTTTCATTTCTATTGACATTGGCTAAGGTGAGTCCTGAGGCTCGCTGAGCTCCAGCACAAGGCTGGGCTGCCCAGGAGCACAGCCTTTCAAGCTGCACATCACCAGAGCTCTTCTAACAATGACAAACTCCTGCAAAGCATTTCTAACCAGCACTTCCCAAGGAGCTGGGTGCCTGAAGTTCTCAGTGTGCTAAGTCCAGTGCTCTGTAGCACGGTCAGTGCTGAGAAAGGACCAGTAAAGCCTTACAAGAGAGGAAAAGCCAAGCAGCATGAGCAGAAACACCCCCAGTTCCACACATCTGCTCCTGCCCCAAAACCTGGAGCTGGTGGGGCAGAACCAGGGGTCCTGCAGACCAGGCTGTGGTGTTGCATCTTGCCTTTGGTCCCAGAGCTGCAAGAGTTCACTCCTAGTAGTGTCCTCCCAGTACCTCCCAGCTCCCAGCCCAGGCAGGAGCATCTGGCCAGGTTGGACGGGGCTTTGAGCAACCTGGTCTACTGGGAGGTGTCCCTGCCCATGGCAAGGGGGTTGGAACTCGACGATCTTTAAGGTCCCTTCCAACTCTAACCATTCTGTGATCTCACTGGTTACAGCAGCACCGGGCTGCTCTCACAGCTCTAAGACGTGCACTGCAGGGATCACTGTAAGGGGACAAAACCCGCCTCCCCAGAGCCCAGCCCCAGCAGGACCTCAAGAAAAGCAATTATCCAGGCACATCAATATAACAGCATTTTTATCCCAGTAAGAAGGTGCTTTGCAGCACACAGGCCAGCTTTTACCCTTGAAATTATTCACTTATTTCATGTCTTAGCTGTACCGAGCTCTTGCGAAATAACCAGGCAAGGGTGAACACTGCTTGCGACAATCTCGTGGAGCAGCTGTTTTAAGCCCTGTAACAAGGAGCTCTGCTGCCCTCCCAAACAGCAGGGGCTATTTAAAAAACCCCTTACTATTGTCATCTTGGATTATCCTCTACCACCCAAATCCATTCCATCTTAATTAGCAGTCATTATTATAAGGCCCCTCTAACATTTTCATATTTCTCTGATCATTACAGTCCGTGGATACCCAGTAGCAAAATCCACCCAGCTGTGCATTTTGCATAAACTGGTTATCTTGAACCACATGCCCTCTCACTCTTGTTACCAGCTCCATATTTTATACTACAGCATCGACACTTCCAGCCCTGGGCAGCAGTAATGCTTTCAGAGATTTAGATTAAGCCCAGTCCAAGCAGCTTCCTGAGGGGAAACAGAGGAGATCTGAATTCCTCTTGAATTAATGACTACAATCTGAAAATTCAGCATGGCATCCTATGGTTTTACCAGGAGACACATTGTCCAAAGTGTGGCACAAAATCCAGCTACCCTGAATATTTTAAGAGTGCCAGAGTGAAGCCAAAAGCTGAGAACGGACTTGGCATTGGGGCTCTTCATTCCCTCTTAAAAGAAACACAAGGTACACCAAGAGTTCAATGAGAAACACGTCTTGCTAGTGTATGTGCAACTAGCTACAGGGAAAAAAAAAAAAAAAAAACAGAAAGAAAAAAAAA
>VXBW01002134.1:1257246-1269636 GCA_013400375.1 Thinocorus orbignyianus
AAAGAAAAAAAAAACAGAAAGAAAAGAGTCAATTTCTGTTGGAAAAATCCTATTATACAAGGTGAAGCCCAATCTCCATCATTGGCTCTAGACAACGCAGCATGTATCTCTGTACCTGCCAGACGGGGTCCCTCACTACCAAGCAGGCACTTCATCCTCCAAGGATGCCCCAGTCAGGGTCCAGCCTTGCCACCTCATCCTTGGCACCAGGGCTGATTCCTGCACCATCCACCAAACCTACTATTTCCAGATTCCTTAAACAGCTGATAACTTCTGAAAGAGGAGATGAGAATCATCTCAAGGACTTTCCTAAAGGTCCTGCAACTCCACCAGTTTTGGTGCTGCCAGGAGCAAGACCAGAGTACTGAGAACTCCAACAAAAACCCCTCAGCCCTGAGATGTGCTGCTTCTTTTCTAGAAGGAAGGACTCAGAATTCAGCAAACCCCAATATTACCCATCTTTCAAGACCTTTCCTCGACTTGGGGTAGTTTCCAATATCACAAGATGTCTCCAGACTGTCTTTGCAAGGAAGATAAAGATTGCAAGCCTTCACTAGCTTGGGCCTCTTCATTTTCCCTTCTCAGCACGCTTCAGTCCCCTCCGAAGCTCAGTGAACACCAGGCTGAGCATTAATCAACACAACATGCACTCCATTCAACTTCAGCAACCACTACGAATATTTAAGTTTTATATTATGTGCTGGGATTATTTTTATACGTATACCACCCTGTGTCTTTACATTATATAAACACTCACACACATATATAAGCAAACACACACACACGCAAAGCATTTCATTTCTGCAAAACATAATTTAAGCACAGGGATTTTTTTTTACCCTTCAGGCAGCCCCAAGCAGCAGCCTCCCCAACGCAGCGATGCCGAGTGCCCTCTGCTGTACACACAGACAAACGCGTCTTTGTTTAAAAAGACCACTTTTTTTAAAAATACTTATAACTTTACTTTGGGCAAAATATTTTTTAAAATTACGTTTGATCACTTGTAGTACTAATGTCCTCCAAATTTCTCCTGTCAGACAGAAAGATTCACCTCTCCTATAGTTTGCATCCGCAGAAAGTAAATAGTCTGGGCTGGAACTGCAGAGGGTACAGTGTGAAAATGTTTTATTTATACGTTTGAAAACAGCAAAGGGAAATCAGAACAAACAATATCGCTTTATTATTCAGGCATTTACCAGATAGCCTTCACACTTCAGCAAACCACACATCTATTAGAGGTACAAGCTGAAACCATCACACGGCAACATAGAATCATTTTTCTTTTGTAAAGCAGCATTGTTCCTGCTACTGGAAGGAAAGATAATACTAAAACATATTCAAATATATGTATTTGAAACCACTACATCTTGTAATAAATTATGCACTTGATATTAAAAATCTGGGCTACCCTGCACAGACCTGACTTAAGAATATTAACTTTTATTGTCTTCTCACGTCCCAGCTCTTCTCAAATCTGACATTTAAAGGGGCTGCGTTTCCAGCGTGTGGCCTTTATGGCACCGAGCACAGATTTAATACAGCACGGGAGCAGCTCTGTGGTGAGCATTCCCAGTCGTTTGGCAGGCAAGAAGAGAAAGGGAATCCACCTTGTCCCTGCCCCACTGCCACTTCTCCAAATTTTGTATAATCCTAAGAAAAAGCCCAACTTCTGTAGAGTGGCAGGATTGAAAAAAAAAAAGAAAAAAAAAAAGAGATAAAATAAACTGCAAAGAGCCAGGGCAGATTATGAGACAGCAAGTGCAGCAGCATCTCTGCAAAGGGGTCCAACTCCACCCAGTGCAGATAGATGGCTCAAAGACCAACCAGGTCTTCCTCCATGGAGCAAACTGCCTTGCCAAGGCTTGGGGAAGATGAAACAGCGTTACTCCATCTTCCAACATCAAAATCCCAACTATTGGCATTACCGTGCATTTTTTTCTCCCCTCTGCTCCACGCTCCTGCAGAAGTAGATGTCTTTTGTTAACTAGTCTCTGTGCAACATCTCAGCTGTGCAAGCAGGACCCATCTACCCCAGTGGGCACATCACGCTATCCTTCAGGATGGTGGAGTTAGAGCACCCATGGGTGCTCCAACTGTCTCCAGTGATGCCCATGCCCCCAGGTGCTCCCATGCAGCCACTCCATCCCCACGGGCCGATGAGCTGGCTGCCGAAGGGTTTGGCCGCACCAGCACAACTGGTTCCCCATCCCTCCTAGTGACTCACTCCAAAACCTCTCCACTTCCAGCATTTGTATTTTCTTCACTGCTTGGATTTCCTACAGGAGGCAGTACCCAGGGAAACAAGCCTCCTCTTACACTCTCCTCTAAACGTGTCTGCATGAAGCTGATCAAAAATACTCCAGTTTATTTATTTTTTTAATTAAATCTTTTACCAGCTTTTTTTCGCCCAATCAAAAAGCTGGCATTTTTTGTAACTTTTCATCTTGCCATTCTCAGTGATTCTTGTCCTAGATTCCTCATCTTGGTTGAAGGCCAAGCATCACTAGCTGAGCCAGAGAGAATATAAAAGCATCTTTCTAAGACGCTATAGAAAAGAAGAAGAATTGGACCCTGGGAGCCAATTCACTTTCATGCCTTGGGTATTTAAGGATCAAACACGCATTTGAGAGCTGACACAAGGCAGAAAGGTGGCTTTGAGACTTTGCAGCAGCTAAAGAATCCTCTGAAAGCATCTTTTTTACCAAGCAGAGTGCAAGAGAAAACCAGGAGCAGCAATGCATCCTGGAGAGCGGCTGCCGGGTCCTTGGGGACAGTCTGGCTCATCGGCCACTCCTGGTGGCTCCACGGGCAGGGAGCGCTTGACATTGCTGCTCCACTTGCAAAGCAAACAGCTGAAGGCAAGGAAACAGGACCCACCCAAGACATGCTGGGGAGGTTTCCTATGGTTACCGCTGCCATGGAAATATTTTTTTGTTGGCTTGCTGTAAATAATATCCGGCTCCCAAGCTGCACTACGCTCCCTCCAAGGTTGGGTTGAGTCCTTAAGACCTGCACCTCGCTACCAGGGCGTGATCACGTCAAGAACTGGCTGCCCCCGAGCATCTCACAGCCAAGCTGCTTGGGGCTTTCCTCCTGGCTCCCCCAGGGCCTGTGACTTGGTTTCAAGGAGAAGAGGACAAGGAAAGAAAGTGGAGGAGGGGAAGGAATCAGGGGCAGGGGGGAAAGACATCTTTTACTAATTGCTCACAGCTGTGGCCAAGCAGCTCCCATTTCGGCTGCCAAGAGCTGCAGCCAGCAGGGAGAGAGTCCCCACTCTCCCCGACGGGCTCCAGAGCAAGAGAAACCCCCCTCGCAGGGGGTTTCTCCTCCATCCATCCACAGGCTCTGCATGGGGATTTCAATAATTGTATTTATACACTCCCCTTATCAGCGAGAGCAGCCATTATGTCTTTTATCACCGCGGCGGCAGCATCCGCACGAGGGCAATTGATAGGGGATGAAATATTTGCTGCGATGGCTGAGTACAAAGTGCCTCCCTCCGCGGTAAGAATAATAATTGTAATACTTAGCACTCGGCACGTTAAGCTCTGGCATCAGGGCCCTGCAGAGAGCAGAGAGCTACATACACTGGGAGAAACAGCCTCTCCAAAAGGAGTACCCCAAATTTTATATTCATCTCTTGGCCCCCAGTGAACCTGAGACAGAGTCTGACCATCGGCCGCCTTGGGGCTATACCGATGCACAGTCCGAGCCCACCAGGAGTTGACAGCCCACAAGAAAAAGGCTCTTCACAGCTACGCTCGCGAGGCTTAGCCTGAAATTAGTTTTCCTCGCATCGGACAATTCTGCTAATGCTACAAATTCCTCCGACATTAGATAGTGACCGCAGAGATGCTGCGTGCACGGGGAAGAGTCCCCAGCCTGGCTTTCCGCTGCCACGGCTGGGAGATTATTCACCGGAGGGGAAAAAAAAAAAAAAGCAAATATCCAAATGAGCATTGCGAATTGCAAAACCATCTGCCAAAGGTCTCAGCTGATACCATCCGCCCGCCTTAAGCTTGGTGATAGACTTACAAGCCAGACAATGAAAATGCAATTGATTATTTGAAGAGTGACTCACTGGTGTAATAAGGATGGATTACTGGGCGGGGGGAAAGAATGTCTTTAGGAGAAAAGAAGAAAAAAAAAAAAACGTATAAAAGACTCCAGATTGACTTTTTAAAGGCAAACAGAAAGGGAACAAAACCCAAGAAAACCACTTGAAAGCGCTGAACAGCCCACTACAGCAGAGAGCAACAAGAAGGAGGGCAGTGCTCGGCAGGTCAAATTGCTGTATCCTGGTCCCCTCCAGCTGACCATCTCAGGTACCAACCTTTATCCATCCCACTCAGCTTTCCTTCCAAATTGGTAGTCAGGAGCTTTTCACACCACACAGTGCTTGTGACAAATACCTGTTTGCACCCTGTATTAAGGGAGTTTTCCCTCCACACCGAACACATGCTGCACCCACTGGCTGGGCATCGCAGCAGCAGGTGGCACCACCGGGACTCTGTGGGACACATCCCACAGGGAGAACAGACTCTGCACTCCTGTGGGGCAGGCAAGGAGGACCGAGAGGGCTGAAGTCGGGGCAGGACAGCAAAACTCAGTAAGCGGGTAGGGATGCCATGAGCAGGGATGACAGCCTGGCTTTCTGTGTCATGGAGCTGATGTGACCCTTCATCTCCCACCTCCTCCCTCCCATCAGCTCAGCAGAGGCTTCAATGGCTATTTTAACCCTGGGCTAGGGCAGGATGCACGAGGAGCTCAGGACCTTACACATCCCACATCACGGAGCTGTTAAATCAGTTCATCATGTCCCACAAAAATCACACCCTACGCACCCAAACCCATAACCCCAGCCCCACTGCAAGGCAATCCATCCTGCTTCTAAGGTCTAAGTTTCTGGCAATTCCATCCCAAAAGCCCCTGAGAGAGAGAGCTGTGCTTTGCCACTGCACGGAGCTGGGAAAGTGCTCTTGGCCATCCTTCTGTCTCCAGGATGGCAAACTCCACTCGCTCACACCAGGACAGGCAGCATTTCACTCTCTGCATACCAAGAGGCAGCTGTAGTCATTTTTCAAAAAAAACTTAGTGCAAAAAAACCCAAACCCAACCCAAATCCACCAACTCACAAAAAGATTTATTTAGTCTAGGAATAAAACATCAGGTAAAGTCAGAATTTGGTGTTTGTCCCTTCTGCCCCTTCCAACACCAGTGTTGTTCACAATCACTCCAGAAACAGAATAAACCCCCCAAACCCATCCAAAACATGCAACAGCTTATTAGCAGGGTTTTTTTCCCCATTGATAAAACTAGAATTGCACAAGCCTGCTTCCAAAGAGACAGAAAACATACCCACACTGCCCTTCCTCTAGGAGAAATTCTGCTTTTCTGGCTTCTGCCAGGAGCTCAGCTGTGATGGAGCAGGGCAGAGCCCGGCAGCAGAACAACTCCAGTTACAGCAGCTGCAGACTAGGGCTCTGTGTTCAGCTGAAATTTAATCAAGAAGTGTCTCAAACTCCTTTGAGTTCTTGCAATACAATCCTGAGTGGCTTGTAAAGGACTTCAAAACAGGCTCCCCGGGCTTGCCCGGATACAAGTACATACCTCACCTGCTCTTTTGTACATCACATACAAAAAAAATTAAAGAATTTATTTTAGGCTTTTTGCCAGGGACAACACTGCCTCCAATATTGTAATGCTCTGTTAAAGTGGATATCGTGTCTCCCAGCCAACACAAACAGGATACCTTATCAGCCTTGGCTGTTTTAAGTGCTGTTTCAGCAGTAGGGCATGAAGACATGGAAGGGACAGGCCAAAAAATTGCTTAGGAGCCTCCTTTGAATTCATCTGTATGCTCAACACAGACTGCCCCAGGGCAGGACAAAGTTTAAAACCCGTGGGGATCCCTTCTCTCAAACCCACCCAAACTGCTGTCCCTCAGCAGAGATGCTGTTGGATGGTGACAGCAGCATGAGCCATCACTGGGTTCCCTGCTGCCACAGGTGTTGAAACACAAAGAAAAAGTAAACTCTGATTTTTCAAACACTTAACACAGGTGTAAATAAATAGGACAGCTGAAGTCACTTTTGCCAAGCAAAGTGCACACTCCAGCATCCTCTTGAGCACACAGCAGCCACCCATCCCAAACCACCCTGGACACAGAGGCTAAAGAACACCGACTTTGTCAGTGATTAACCTGGCAGGGAAAGATTTCTCCTTTCTGAACTGCTTACGACAACAAAACTACCCAACACACTGAAAACAGGTTAACAATACCAAGCCATTTGTGAAAGGCTTTTAAAATCAGCAGATAAATCCCACCTTTGGTATTTTTGCACCCCTTCCACCAGGACAACAGCATCCTTGGGAGACAGGTGACTCCCGCCCACTCCCAGGGACAGCAGCCTGCTTGTCCCTTCTGTGGTCCCTCAGGGACTCACCTCTGGAACACCAGGATGGATGGAACCAGCTGAGTTTTGCCTATTGCAGCAGGTTCCCCACTGCAAAATGAAAAACTTGTTAAACCCCAGCAGGCCAGGCGCAGGTCACCGTGGCAGCGATACAAGCATAAGCCCATTCAAGATAAGGCATTGCTATTCTCACATCTCTGAAGCCTTTCGAATACACATGCAAGAAAGTGTGGAATATCTGAATCCTAAAGGAGAGAGAGGCACAAAGCATGTTATTCATGAAAGGGAAAAGCTAGGAGCGTGTGTGTGAAAGATACATAACCTACAAAAAATGCTGAAAACATATGGAAGCAATAATCTGTACTGGTTTTTTTTTTTTTTTTGGAAAGTAGAAACAAATGCTTCACGACTCGGTGTTATTCGCTCACGTGCTGCATTACAAATATTATTGTTTCTGCTCTCTGGATGAGGCACTAGGCATCAAACCAGAGACATAAAGGCAGCCTGGGATGCAGACCCAGGTCTGCTGGGATGTCCCGCCAACAGGCAGGGCCAGCACCAGGCAAACACTGATTGATGCTGCAAGCACACCCAGAGTTTCTCCTTGTCCGGACAGTCCCGTCTGGGGTTCGCCACACATGAGCAGATAATGTCCAGAACACTGGGAACTGGACAAACACACAAAGAAAATAAACATCCACTGCCACTAGCAACTCCCTGCCTACAGTCAACAAGGCGGGGATGGGAGTTGCAAAACGACCTATCAACCATCACCCAGCAACCTCAAACATCTCTGGTTTGCTGGTCAACTACCTCATTTACCAGGTCACCATCCCACTACACGTATCTTGTCTGTTTCAGCCTCATCCATAGGGTTTTGTGATCCAGTGGTCAATTGTCACCCTTTGGGCTGAGCCTGTATCATCTGGGATCTCCAGGTGGTCTCTCCTGAGAAGCTGAAAGGTTTGTCCTTGCAGGTGTGCTCCCAAACCTGGTGAGACCAGGTGAGATCAGACTTCTGTGGGACTGGCTCTAGCAGATTATAGTGAGATGCTGAGGTACCGAAACAAATGCTCAAAACAACTGTTTGCACCAGAACTTCACTCATTCATATGGAATATGACTGAATATTGAGACAACAACCTCATAAATACTTGTCCTGGAAGGTGAGGGCCAGGCATTAAGTGCTGCACAAACACACACCACTGATATTAAGACCCTGAGGAGTCACAGCAATGCAGATCTCTTCCCCACCAAAATGTGATTTCAAGGGACAAAGATTACACAGAGTAAGCAAGAAAAAAGAGATTCCAAGAAAAGATATAAAACACAATCTCACCCCGAAACGAAAAACCCAGCAAGTCAGTCTTTGTCTTTATGTCATGTTTATTACTGTTGTTTAAATGCTGCTGCAAATGAGAAGAATAACTATGGCAACAAAAACTACTCCAAAGGTTTTCAGACACTATTTTTAAATTTCTCTTATCTGTCACAGCATCTGAATGCCTTCCCTCTGAAATCAGCCACACAGCCCTGCCTCTGCAGGCTTTGCAAACCAGGTGGTACATCCCCCTCCTCCTCAAACCAGAGCTCAGAGATTCAGGTGTCCTGCATCTGTGGTTAAGCTGGTGGTGCTGGAGGAGAAGGTGGGGAGGAAGGAACACCAAGGTCTGTGGAAATGCAAGAGTATCATTCTTTTGCAAAGCTTTCTCAAGGAGCAAACAAGCCATGCCTCTGTGTGCTAAACACATGTCAATCTCCCAACACGGAGGATCCGCTATTTTAAATACAGGACTAAGGCTGTAATTTCACTTTGCCCAGAGTAAATCTGAAACTAGTTCTTCACAGTAGGCTTAACAGCAGCAAAAGCCACTCACCCCCTTCCCGGAGCTGCCAACCATTTGTCACCTTTAAGGTTTGCATATTCACACTAATTGCAGCAAGACTAGGTTATAAATTCCCTTCCCTTCCCTTCCCTCCTCCCGGACCACCTCCCTCGCAGGCTTTTCTCTGCAAGACATTATGCAAAAGACACTCCTAATGGCTATTCATTCACCCAACTCCGGTGACAGCTTTATTTAATGCCAAAGCTTGTTAACAAGCTGAATGGCACACAGTTTAATGTAATGCAGATCTGATTAGAAAACAGCAACCGGGCTCCTAAGGAGTTGGGAGATTTTGATTGAATTTGATTTTGCTTTTTCCACACAAAGCCACCTTTCAAGTATTGACCTGTATTAATGAGGATTTGCTTATGTACACCCAATTTCCACTCCGCAGCCCACACAGATGAATGTTTCAGTCCTTACCTACTTTTACTGACAACCTACCATAAACGAAAGCGATGCGATTAAAGCAAGGAGTCATTTGGTCTTTCAGGCCATGCGAAATTGGGGGTTATGCCGGTTATAGTTTGATAGCTGCGTCCTCGCAGACTTCACGTCCAAAGATGATGGAATCCAATCTTCAGTCTTTTCAGATAAAACCACTTACTTTCTCCTCTTTGGGGGCTAAATGATTTAAAACTGAAAATTGAATTTCTGCAGAGGTCTGTGGCACACAGGAGGTCTGAGAGCCTCGAGGAGGGGGTAAGATGCAGGCAGTGGGCTCCAGTTTAACCGTCTGGAACACCGGGTGTTTTCAACTCCTTGCTTCCACCACAAATAGCATTAAACATGCTGACACTTCTACAGGGTACCCACTACCTTGAATTTGAGATTATAATTTCAGGGCAAAATGAAAAAGATTCAAAACCAAACTCTAAAACCAGGGGCATTTTTTAATTACATAGTGATCCCCCCTCACCTCCTTTTTGCACACCACCTATAGTACAGAGGCTGGTTTTATTCCAAAAACAGTTCTGCAGAATACAATTTATTTTCGAGTGGTTTCCCTGGCTCGGGAAGTATTGCACGTATTTCCAGGAATGACAAATTCAACCAACGCTCAAAGCCATTTCTCCATCTGAGAAAAGTGGCTTTTAAGGGAACGCAAGGGCATAGAAATCTTCGGCATCTAACAAAGCAATTTGCCTGCTTGACAGAGCAGCTGCACAGATCACACCTAAAATCACAGGTAACTAGAAAATACACAGTCCTGCATAATTATGTATACGAAAATGCCTGCATCAGCAATGGTTTCAGTGCCTGCAAGCTTATCAATTCTTTCCCTTCTCCCTACAGCGTATCGCCAGTTCCCATCTTTGAAGTGAAAAGGTCCCATTTACATTTATCAGCAAAACTCTGCTATTAAAGGATTACAAAAGGGCTTACAAATCTCCAGTGGTTAATTGATCTGGGTTTGTATCCTTAATCTGCGGATCTCCTTGCAAACTCTTCTTTTCTTCCCACCTCCCTCTGCATGTTAAGGTGTTGATGAGCACCCCCAGCAGGAGCTGCCTCTACCACCCTGGGCACAGAGGGCTCCTGAGCACATTTTCAACCCTCAAAACTACTATTAATAATTTGCCTGCTTACATGTCACTGGCATTAATAGTAAAAAAACATCACTGGCTAGTAAAAAATGAATCCGCTTCCCCTCTATTGTGTTCTGACAAATAGCTCACTTTTATGTGTTTTAATTGCCTAATTACTCTTATATCAAGGCAATTAAATGTGAATGCGTGTGCAGGAGGGCTCTGGGCTAGCGCAGTCCCTGGCATACAGTAACTTGGTATAAGATGTAATTTGGCATTGCCTGCCTGGTCACTGGGATTCATCCTTCTCCTGCCCCAGGGAAGGTAACCTTCTTCCTTCCTGAGAAAATTATGCTGGAACAACCCACATGTCTGTAGCCAAAATCCTTGCCTGCATTCAGGGTTCCTCAGAAAGGAGCACATAGGAGACAGCTATGGGTGGTCCTGGCAGGCTGGAGTCCTGCTCCAGGCAGGGTTTTGAAGGATCCAGCACCAGAGGCACAGTGTACCTGTGTGGAACACACAACCTGAAGAGAGCCACAGCACTGCTTCTCATTCCACAATCCCCAAGTAGCTGATACCTCTGGGCCATTTGGTCTTCAACGAGATATGATCAAAATTCACCTAATTTTTCAAAAGCCACTGGGTGGTTGCACCCTCTGACATAACAAGAGTCAAAACACAGCACCCTCATAAGTCAGAGTTGGAAGGGACCTCTCGAGATCATCGAGTCCAACTCCCCTGCCAAAGCAGGGCTGCCTAAAGCACATCACTCAGGGCTACATCCAGGTGGGTCTTGAAGGTCTCCAGAGAAGGGGACTCCACAACCTTCCTGGGCAGCCTGTTCCAGGGCTCCACCACCCTCACCAGAAAGAAGTTTTTTCTCCTATTTGAACGGACCCTCCCATGTTCCAGCCTATGCCCAGAGTGCATCTTTGGAGCCGAGGAGAAATAGCTTTGACGGCCACCCCTTTTCTTCTTATCCTTTATTTGACTTCCAAGCATCATGAAGCACCTCTGCAACAACACCTGCAACCCCAAACTTCAGCTGCGAGGAAACCTGGGGAAGCTCAGGAAAGCATTTATAGGCCCTGAGAAGAGGACAGCTTGGGGGTGACCTTATAAATCTATTAACATACATGTGAGGGATTCAGATTATGGGGAAGTTATCAGAAGACCACAGCTCCTGCAGCCTGGGAGAAGGAGACATCTTCATTTTCTGAGGTGGGACACAGTGTACCTGGATGTGCCACCAGCACTGGTGGAGGACCATGGCAAACCCCACTGACTGCTGTGCATCCCTTGGGGCAGACCTCAGCCCATAGACCCCATACCATCACACCTCAGAGAAAATGCCACTGGAAATGATGATCTGTAAGGCTGAAGCTTAAGATACAACCCAACGGGGATAAATCAGTTCCCCTCCTTGCTCTGAACCCGTGCTTTAATCTGCTGAGACGCAGCTTCAGGAAGTAGGGCAGGAGCCGGGAGGAGCACCGAGAGCCGCAGATGCTGGAGAAAAGGGTATACCCTATAAAATAAGGTTAAAAGGTTGCCAAGGGCTCCCTGGCCTACTAAGTGTGCACCAGTTCCCAGAGCCCACAGCCCAGATTTCATACCACCAAGTCCCAGATCGCCCATGAGCAGGAACTCATTTCCAGGCTGCAGAACGTGGGGAGGGCAGAAGGGGCTGATGCAGCCTGAGGGCAGGGTTTGCTGTGCCTCGCAGGCACATGCACCGTCCCTTTGGTAAAGTGACACAACAGAAATAGCCAGAAATACTTGTTTGATCCTAGACCCCTCTTCCCCCACCCACCCATTCCAATAGCTAAATCTCTGCTTGGCATCACCAAAGGGGATAAACCCAACCATGGGGTCATGGGGGGAGGCAGGAGTTTCACCCAGCAGCTTGGTGTAAACCACCCAGGTCCCCTTCTGCCCTTATCCCCCTCCTTCCCCACCCCACCCCACAGCTTGCCCAGGTCGTCCCTGCTGGGCTTCANGGGCTTCAGCCCCCAGCAGGACCCGGGGCAGCAGGATGAGCCCCTGACCGCAGCGGGGAACAGAGCAGCTGCAAGGTGGTAATTAGCAAACCAGTCACCCCAGTCCCATGTCTGGGATCCCGCACCAGTGCCAGGCACGCTGCTCAGTGAAGTCCACAAACCCACCCATGGCTTGAGACCCACCAGCCAGGGTGGATGGACACAACACACTTCAGACCAATACAAGTACCCCCCGAAAAGCCACGTTCGCACCCTGGGTGCACAGAGAGTTGGGTGGGAGCCCCCCAAACCCTGCAAAGGGAGATCCATTGGGATCCTGCTGCCCTCAGGGGACACGGTGGGGTCTCGCCGGGTCTTCCCTCCACTTGTGCAAGGCGAAGCCGGGACACTGGTCCCCGCAGGTGTTGCAGGGCTGGCCCCGCTCCGGCTCCCCGGACGCCGTCAGCTGAAACGAACCGGCAGAGCTCAGCCCCGACCCCCCCGGCTGTGGGACCGGGGGGACGGGGTGTACGGTACGCACCCAGCGGTGCGGGGCACGCCCGGGGGAAAGGGGGCA